>MDKH01095903.1:0-28272 GCA_005239495.1 Nicotiana undulata | reverse complement strand
AAATTGTCTTTACTTGGTAATCTATTATTGATTGGAAATATTGACTATTGAGTTTGAGAAAGTTTTGACACGAATGGTAACACAAGTGTAGAGGACGTGATTGAGGTAATTGGTTATAGCTGAGACCCTTGCCGGGCATTTTCTTGAATTACTACTTGATATTTCCCCCCTGCCGGGTGTTCTGGAATTGTTTGTTTCCACTATGCTGGACTCCTTGCCATTTATTTGTTATTGTTTGGTGAGGAAGAGTGTAAAGCACGAAGGGTGATGCCGTGCCATAATACTTGATTTCATTGCATTGTGAGGAAGAGTGTAAAAGCACGAAGGGTGATGCCGTGCCATGATTTTATTGATTATAAGCACGAAGGTAAATACCGTGCCATGATGTTATTTATTATACGCACGAAGGTAAATGCCGTGCCATGATTTATTGTACATTGCATTGTGAGGAAGAGAGTAAAAGCACGAAGGGTGATGCCGTGCCATTGTTTACTTTTCCGACATTTATAGTGTTTCGTTGTCAATTATGTTGGATTGTTTTGCTGGATTACTTCTATCTGTCGATGTGGTTGGTTTATTCCACTTGTTCCCCTTTTACTGCTCCTGTATCCCATACCTGCCTGTTTAGCACCTGCCTTGTGATATTTCCTGTTACTTGCTGTAGAATAGGACAGGTTATCGTTAATGTCAAGTCTAGCCTCGTCACTACTTCGGCCGAGGTTAGGCTTGGCACTTACTTAGTACATGGGGTCGGTTGTACTGATACTACACTGCACTTTCTTTGTGTTGTGCAGACCCTGCTACCGGACCCCGTGGAGCGTTCTGAGGGAGATACCTTCAGTCCACGTCAGAGCTTCGAGGTATACACTGGCGTTCGTGGATCCCGAGGCTTCTCTCCTTTATCGTTTCATTGTCTTTCTTCTTATTTCCAAGACAGTGTTGTATTTTCATTTCCAGACTTGTATTTAGTATTCCAGTAGTTAGTCCGTGGGATTGTGACACCTGGGATTGTTCGTTGAAGATGTCTTATCATTGCATTTTGAGCTTTTCTAAGGTATTATTATTATTTCTCTGCTGTGAAACAATTGAAGGGATTTGGAAGGCTCAACAAAGTTTTGAGAGTCACTAGTGTGGGAAGTTTTACGTTATTTCATGGTTGTTATGTCTTTATTCTCCGCATTCTTAAAGTTTCGTTATTTTATTAAGCAATGCTTACAGGATTTTGTTGGAAATTCGTTGAAAGTGACGAATTACAGTTTTGCTCAGTTTTAAATGATTTAAAAATTGCTATTGTAAGTTATACGTTGGTTGGCTTAACGGGTTCAACGTTAGGCGCAGTCACGGCCCAAGGGTAGGAATTTGGGTCGTGACATTCTCCTGGGCTTTAAAAGTCTTTTCCCCTTCTTCCTTGATTATGTCAACATCCATAGGCAGTAAATATGATAGGGGGAGGGGGGGGGGGGAGGGGTGGGGGGGGGGGGGAAGGATGGTGAGGATATAGAGAAGCTTCTCTCTTGATCATTGGATAGTATTTTTTCCTTGAAGGAGATGAGTTCATTTAGCTGAGATTAATTAATATCGGGTGATTTTGGAGGTAAATCCTCTAAACCAGTGCGGCTTTCCATTAAATTTCCGGTATAAGATTTGTTTGATAATTTATGGGGGTTGGTATTTCTTAAAATTAAGTTATTCATTGAACAAAAGAAACATTTTGAAGACATTGAAGCTACATAAAAAGATTACTCCATTACTTCAGATTTTTTTTATGTTATACGGCCAAAACTTGTCCCGAAAAATTGCTTACTCGCCTATGTTACCTTTTACGGCTAATCTTTGTTCAAAGTATATCCATGATCTTAGAGAGATGGTGTGGTAAAGAAAAAAATTCTCCTCTATTAAATGCACGTGAGAAACTTAAAATATGTTAAAACTGGATTGAAATTGAAGTCTTCCCTTCTCCTAGACTCCTACTCCCTTCTCCTATCCCACCTCTCTGACAGGCGGATTTAGGACTTTAGCTTCATGTTCAACTTTTAGGGATCGTTAGCTAGGGGAACTAGTTATTCTCGGATAATAATAATAGGATTATAGTATGGGGATTCATTAATGAGGAGATTATTCCGTAAATATTTTTATTGAAAGCCGTTTAGTTTATTTGATAAAAATAAAATATGCAGGTGTATGCATGTGTTCGATAAACTAGATAAGTTGAGATAATCTTTAATCTTCAATTTTAACCATGTAGTGTTTAAAAACTTTGGGGGAAGAGTCTTAGAAAATGGTATTTTTGTTATTTTAGTGTTTATCCCGAAATCAATTAATCCCAGGATTATTGTCCTACCCTCAATGTGGAATAGAATAATACCTAATTGCGGGATTAATTAATGACGGGGTTGCTAATTTTGGATTAAAAAATTCAACCAAAATGCAGGATAAAATAATCCAGCATCCAATTCCGAAATTATTATCTCTTATTCCACATACTAAATGACATTTTAAGGCTTTTAGCATTGAACTCAATGTATTTCAAAAGTTATGGGTTTGTGTAGGGGTGTACATAGGTCGGGTTGGTTCGAACTTATTAATTACCAAACCAAACCAATGGTGTCAGGTTTTTAAATCTATAAACCAAATCAAACTAACAAAGTCAGATTTTTCTCGGGTTTCCATTTTTTTTGGTTTTCGGATTTTTTTCCAGTAAAGTCTTCATAGCACAAAATATGTAACTTGTGCTCCAAATATTTCTTTAGTCCTAATATTTTTCAAGAAACTAACACAATAATATGAATGAGTCATAACATTGTACTAAAGTGTTCAATCACAAAGATAATAAAATGCATAAGATAAATATTGCTAATTAATAAGTTATAATAAAAATGAACATAATCTAAAATTACTATATAAGTCATGCTAAAATAAATACATCTAATAAGTACTTATTGTTAATTACAAAAGTAAGCACTAAAGAAAATGCTAAACTAAATTATGCATTTTCATTCTAAACTGATGTAAAACTAAAAATATATATCCAACATATTATCATTTCTAGTGCTAAATTAAATTTATTTGTTAGAAATAGTATTGATTTAAACTTTATTTGAGTTACTACATTTATGTTCTATAAAATTTATTGGACCATATCGCGACCCGAATTTCCCACGGACGGGACCGTGATGGCGCATAACATCACACTTTCCAGGCAAGCCAACTTTAGAGGTTATTTAACCATTTCTTTTCATCTTTAGTAATTATCAGTAAACATGCAAAATAAAGCAAAATAAATGTGAGATGTATAGATATCGATTTTATTTAAACACACTATGATTTTCTACAAACATCTGACTGAAAATTACAATTGTTTTGAAAATAAAGGAAATAACAAGTATAGGAATGTAGGAGGGGACGCCAGGGCCTGCGGACGACAGCAGGTCTACCTTGGGTCTCCAAGCTGTGTAACCTTTAGCCAACCTCTCAATCAGCCACTACCTGTGCAGATTTCGGAGCAGGCACAGTAGGACCTCTCAAGCAGCCACTACCAAATCAAGTCTGACCTCGACGAAGGAGTGATGAGGCTACAGTAGGACTCTCACAATATAAGCTGCAGACAGTGAATAATAAAACAGAAAAGAAAGCAGTATAATGTGAAAGCAGTAACTTGCAGGAATAAATACAGAATTCCAAGTGTCTTATCAGTATCCAGTTATAACCAAACCTTAAGTGAAATGCAAATCTACCGAATAACTTACACAGTCGAAGAAAATACATAAACACATAAACTGTTGCGGCGCGCAACCCGATCCCACCGTACATATCAGAATCCACCATTATTTCTCCTTAATAACATAAACAACAAAATATGAATAAAATATTGCGGCGCACAACCCACTCCCACCATATCATAATAACACAATCACGATTCACCCTTATATCACCACATTTCACCATTATTTCACCTGTTAGGGCGTACAACTCGATCTCACTGTATAATAAAAATTTACCCTTATTCCTCCTCAATATACCACCCTTATTCCACTTGTTGTGGCGTGCAACCCGATCCCACCAAATCATAATTACACAAAGTGTACAGAAATTTTACAAAATTTACACAAGGCCCTTACCAACACTCAGAATTTAGAACAACACAACCGGGAGCCGTATAATCAATTTAACTCTACACAATTGATACTACTCAGTGAGACCAAACCAGGATATCACAAAAATACCGATAAGAACAACTTAAGCAAATAACGGGGAACAATAGTAATACGGGATAACAAATATCTTCAACAAGGGGAGCACAATATCTAACATGTAGCAATTAGGCATGGAATTACAAGTAGACATGTAACAATTAAAGCAAGGAAGAAACAATATAAAGAGAACGGAAAGAAACAGGTAAAAACAGATAAATTGGCGGCGCATAGGTACTCGTCACCTCACGTATACACCGCTCACATGATTTTTCATATATAATATAAGGCAAAGATTCTTAAACCCCCAAGTCAATGTTAAACACAACACTTACCTCGATCCACATGCCACTCACTGCTTAATTACCATTTTCCCTCTAGATTTCACCTCTAAACCACTCGTATCTAGCCATAATTAACTTGATAACATCAAATATTTCTAAAGAAATCAATTTGAATACATAAATTTAGGTTTCCCAAACCTTACCCCAAAAAGTCAAAAATTGACCCCGGACCCGCTTGGTCAAAACCCGAGGTTCAGACCAAAGCTCATTCACACATTCACCCACAAGCCCGAATATGTAATTAGTTCCAGAATCGGACCCTAAATCGAGGTCTATATTTCCAATTTGCAACCCCCCTCCCCCCAATTATTCCAAAATCCCTAATGGGTGATGATGGAAATTGAAGGAAATGAGTTGAAGGATACAAACAAACCTACGAATTAATGTTGAGTTTCCCCTTCAAAATCGCACCTAGGCCGAGCTCTAATGGAGTATTTGTGAAAAATGGGAAGAATACCGTTTGTGTTCTGTTTTATGTGCTGGGCGTTTGGCATTCTTCGCGTTCACGAAGAGGCAGCCCGATTGGCTTTCACGTTCGCGAAGGCTGTCCCACCCTGGCCTGCGCGATAGCGAGCGAGTGATCGCATTCACGTAGAAGAACAATTGACCAGGTCCCTAAGGCATCGCGTTCGCGTGAAGCTGGCCGCGTTCGCGAAGGGTAAGGCCCCTCATTGCTTCATGTTCGCGACCCAATTACCGCGTTTGCGATTGAGAAAATCCCCCTGACCCATTTTACCCCTCTCGCGAACGTGTAGAAGAAAACACCATATGACAGCTGAAGCCCAAAAACTAGATTTTCTAAGTCTAAAACACCCTGTAGCCTATCCGAAACTCACTCGAGCCCTCGGGTCTCCAAACCAAACATGCATACGAGTCTAAAAATATCGTGCGATTCTCCAAAATAACACCTAGAATTACGAATTTAACACCAAATCACATAAAATTCCCAAGTACAGTTTAAGATTTCTATTTTCACAACCGAATATCCGAATAACGTCAAATCACTCGCGTTTTTCACCAAATTTCATAGATAAAGTATAATTATTATTTTGGAGTTGTACCGGGATCCGGAACCAAAATACGGGTCTGATACCAACAAGATCGAACATTAACCAAATTCTTAAAACCATTAAATTTTCAGACTTTTAATTTTCCACAAAATTCATATCTCGAGCAAGGGACCTCGGAATTCGATTCCGGGCATACGCCCAGGTCCCATATTTCAATACGGACCCATCGGGACCGTCAAAATACGAGTCCAGGTCGAAGTCAACTATAACCAACTTTTAAGGCCAAAAATTATTATTTTCATCAACTTTCAACATAAACGTTTTCCGAAAATATGCTCGGACTGCGCACGCAAATCGAGGAGTGTAAAAATGGGATTTAAAAGGCTAAAGAGCACAAAATTGAGTTCTAAAATATAGGATGACCTTTTGGGTCATCACATTCTCCACTTCTAAAATAACCGTTCGTCCTCGAACGGACATAGAAAGTACCTGAACTGGTGAATAGGTGGGGATATCTACTCCGCATGTTCGACTCGGACTCCCAAGTAGCTGTCTCAGTGAGCTGACATCTCCACTGCACAAGAATTGAAGGATAACTCTTTGATCTTAACTAACGAACCTGTCGGGCTAGAATAGCCACCGACTCCTCCTCATAAGTCAAATCCTTGTCCAACTGGACAGAGCTGAAATCTAACACGTGGGAAGGGTCACCATGATACTTCCGGAGCATGGACACATGGAACACTGGATGAACTGCTGATAACCCCTGAGGCAATGCAAGTCTATAAGCCACCTCTCTCACTCTATCGAGAATCCAAAAGGCCCGATATATCTAGGGCTCAACTTGCCCTTCTTCCCAAACCTCATGACACCCTTCATGGGTGACACCCGCATCAAAACTCTCTCACTGACCATGAATACCACATCACGAGCTCTACGGTCAGCATAACTCCTCCCCCGGCTCAAACCACCCAACTGGCGACCGACACCGTCTACCATATAATGCCTCATAGGGAGCCATCTGAATGCTTGACTGGTAGCTGTTGTTGTAGGCGAACTCTGCAAGGGGAGAGAACTGATCCCACAATCCTCCAAAGTCTATAACACTAGCGTGGAGCATATCCTCCAAGATCTGAATAGTACACTCGGACTGCTCGTCCGTCTGAGGATGAATGTTGTGATCAACTCAATCTACATACCCAACGCATGTTGTACTGCCCTCCAGAAGTGTGAGGTAAACTACGTACCTCGATGAGAGACGATAGACACGGGCACACTGTCAAGATGGACGATCTCCCGAATATAAATCTCTGCCAAACGCTCTGAAGAATAGGTAACTTCCACATGAATGAAGTATGTTGAATTAGTCAGCCTATCCACAATGACCTAAACGTCATCGAACTTCCTCTGAGTCCGTGAGATTCCAACAACAAAGTCCATAATGATACGCTCCCACTTCCACTCAGGAATCTCCATCTGCTGAAGCAAACCACCAGACCTCTGATGCTCATACTTCACTTATTGAAAATTGAGGCACCGAGCCACATAAGCAACTATATCCTTCTTCATCCTCCTCCACCAATAATGCTGCCGCAAATCCTGATACATCTTGGCGGTGCCCGGGTGAATATAATACCGAGAATTGTGGGCCTCCTCAAGGATCAACTCACTAAGCCCATCAACATTAGGCACACACACGCGACCCTGCATCCTCAAAACTCCATCATCTCCAACAGTAACCTATTTGGCACCATCGTGCCGCACTATGTCCCTAAGGACCAACAAATGAGGGTCATCATACTACCGATCTCTGATACGCTCAAACAATATCCAACCTCACTAACTGATTGGCCAAGGTCTGAACATCGGATGCTAGCGGCTTCTCACCGACTAGATTTAACGCAAGGCTGCCCATACTCTCTGCCTTCCTACTCATTGCTTCAGCCACCAGCCTTCCCGTGATGGTACAAGATGGTGATATCATAGTCTTTCAATAGCTCCAACCACCTCCTCTGCCTCAAATTGAGATCCTTTTTCTTGAGCAAATATTAAAGGTTGCGATGATCCGTGAAACCCTCACACGACACGCCATAAAGATAGTGCCTCCAAATCTTCAGCGCATGAACAATGGCTGCCAACTCTAAATCATGGACATGGTAATTCTTCTCATGAACCTTCAACTGCTGAGACGCATATGCAATCACCTTGCCCTCCTGCATCAATACTGCTCCGAGCCCAACACGGGAGGCATCACAATATACCGTGTAAGATCTTGAACCTGATGCTAACACCATTAGCGGCGCTGCAGTCAAAGTTGTCTTGAGCTTCGTAAAGCTCGCCTCAAACTCGTCCGACCATCTGAACGGGGCACCCTTCTGGGTCAACCTGGTCAACGGGGTTGCTGTAGATGAAAACCCCTCCATAAATCGACGGTAATAACCCGCCAAACCCAAGAAGCTCCTAACCTCCGTGGCTGAAGTGGGTCTAGGCCAGTTCTTGACTGCCTTAATCTTCTTAGGATCTACTTGAATTCCCTTTGCTGATACAATGTGGCCCAAGAAAGTGACTGAATCCAACCAAAACTCGCACTTCAAAAATTTAGCATACAACTGACTGTCCCTCAAAGTCTGGAGCACTATCCTGAGGTGCTGCTCATGCTCCTCTCGATTGCAGGAGTATATTCAAATGTCATAAATAAACACAATCACAAAGGAATCCAAATAAGGCTTGAACACTCGGTTCATCAAGTCCATAAAAGCTGCTGGGGCATTGATCAACCCAAAGGACATCACTAGAAACTCATAGTGCCCATACTGCGTCCGAAAAGCTGTCTTAGGGACATCAGATGCCCTAATCCTCAACTGATGGTAGCCAGATCTCAAATCAATCTTCGAAAACACCTTGGCACCCTGAAGCTGATCAAATAAATCATCAGGCAACGAATACTTGTTCTTGATGGTGACTTTGTTCAACTGTCGATAATCTATATACATCCTCATAGATCCATCCTTCTTCTTCACAAACAAAACAGGTGCACCCCAGGGCGAGACAGTAGGTCTAATGAAGCCCTTATCAATAAAATCTTGCAACTGTTCCTTTAATTCATTCAACTCTGGTGGGGACATCCGGTATGGCGGAATGGATATGGGCTGAGTACCCGGTGCCAAATCAATACAGAAATAAATATCCCCGTCGGGTTGCATCCTTGGCAGGTCTACAGGAAATACCTCTGGAAACTCATGAACAACTAGCACAAAATCCATAAAAGGAACCTCCGCACTAGAATCACGAACATAAGCCAAATAGACCAAACGCACCTTCTTGACCATACGCCGAGCCTTCATATAATAAATAACCCTGGTGGTAGAATGGCTAGGAGTCCCTCTACACTCCAATCTAGGCAACCCCGGCAAGGCCAAGGTCACTGTCTTGGCGTGACAGTCCAAAATAGCGTGATAAGGTGACAGCCAATCCATACCCAATATAACATCGAAATCAACCATATCTAGGAGTATAAGGTCTACACTGGTCTCAAGACTCCTAATACTGACCACACACGAACAATATACACGATCTACGACAAAAGCATCCCCACAGGTGTGGACACATATATAGGGGCACTCAAAAAATCACGAGGCACAACCAAATATGAAGCGAAATAAGATGACACATAGGAGTAGGTAGACCCCAGAGCAAATAGAACTGAAGCATCTCTATTGCAAACGGAAACAGTACCTGTAAAAACAGCATCGGATGACTCAACCTCAAATGTGGATGAAAAAACATAGCATCGGGGCTGGGCCCCACCACTTTGAACCTTATCCCTTGGACGACCTCTAGCTGGCGGGCCTCCATCTCTAACGACCTGACCTCCACCTCTAACAATCTGGCCCCTACCTCTAACTGTCTGACCCCTGCCTTTGGCTGGCTGAGCAGGCGGTGCAACAACTAGTGCCAGAACAAAGGCCCGAGAACTCTGATGTTGTGGCTGAACACCCAATAATCTCGGGCAGGTCCTTATGATATGCCCATAACTACCACACTCGAAACATCCATCCTAATATTGTGGCTGAGGAAACCGTGTATTTATTCTCTTGGGATTTAAAAGCCTTTTCCCCTTCTTCTTCGATTATGTCAACATCCATAGGCAATAAATTGAGAGGGTGGGGATACAGAGAAGCTTCTCTCTTGATCATTGGATAGTAGTTTTTCCTGGAAGGAGATGGGTTCATTTAGCTGAAATAAATTAATATCGGGTGGTTTTGGAGGTAAATCATCTAAACCAATTTGGCTTTCCATTAATTTTCCGGTATAGGATTTGTTTGATAATTTATGAGGGTTGGTATTTTTCAAAATTACATAAGTTATTCATTGAACAAAAGAAACAATTTGAAGACACGGAAGCTACATAAAAATATTACTCCTTCGCTTTAATTTTTTTTAAATGTTATATGGTCTAAACTTGTCCTCACAAATTGCTTACTCGCCTATGTTACCTTTTACGACTAATCTTTGTTCAAAGTATATCCATGATCTTAGAGAGATGAAGTGGTAAAGAAAAAATTCTCCCCTATTAAATACACGTGAGAAACTTAAAATTTGTTTAAACTGGATTAAAATTGCAACCTTCCCTTCCCCTAGACTCCTACTCCCTTCTCCTATCCTACCTCTCTGATGGGAGGATTTAGGACTTTTGCTTCATGTGTTCAACTTTTAGGGATCCTTAGCTAGGGGAACTAGTTATTCTCGGATTATAGTATGGGGAGTCATTAATGAGGAGATTATTCCGTAAATATTTTTATTGAAAGAAGTTTAGTTTATTGAAAAAAAATTGAAATATACAAGTGTATGCATGTGTTCGATAAACCAGATAAGTTGAGATAATCTTTAACCATGTATTGTTTGAAAGACTTTGGGGGAAGAGTCTTAGAAAATGGTATTTTTATTTTATTTTAGTGTTTATCCTGAGATCAATTAATCCCAGGATTATTGTCCTACCCTCAATGTGGAATAAAATATTACCCAATTGCGGGATTAATTAATGACGGGATTGCTAGTTTTGGATTAAAAAATTCAACCAAAATGCAGGATAAAATAATGCAGCATCCAATTCTGGAATTATTATTTCTTATTCCACATACTAATGACATTTTAAGGTTTTTAGCATTGAACTCAATATATTTCAAAAGTTATGGGTTTGTGTAGGGGTGTACATAGGCCGGGTTGGTTCGAACTTATTAATTACCAAATCAAACCAATTGTTTTGTGTTTTTAAATTTATAAACCAAATCAAACCAACAAAGTCGTATTTTTCTCGGGTTTCTATTTTTTTTTTTGGAATTTCGGATTTTTTCCGGTAAAGTCTTCATAACACAAAATATGTAACTTGTGTGCAAATATTTCTTTAGCCCTAGTAGGATACATTGATACAACGATATAATATATTTTCAAGAAAATAACACAATAATATGAAAGAGTCATAACATTGTACTAAAGTGTTCAATCACAAAGATAATAAAATGGCATAAGATAAATATTGTTAATTAATAAGTCATAATAAAAATGAACATAATATAAAAGTACTATTTAAGTCATGCTAAAATAACTACATCTAATAAGTACTACTGTTAATTACATGACTAAGCACTAAAGAAAATATTAAAATAAATTATGCATTTTCATTATAAACCGATACTAAACTAAAAATAGATATCCAACATATTATCTTTTCTAGTGTTGAATTGAATTTATTTGTTAGCAATAGTAATGATTTAAACTTTATTTGAGTTACTATATTTATGTGCTATAAAACTTATTGGACCATGTCACGACCCGAATTTCTCACCAGCGGGACCGTTATGGCGTCTAACATCACACTTGCTAGGCAAGACAACGTTAGAGATTATTTAGCCATTTCTTTCGATCTTTAGTAATTATCAGTAAACTTGCAAAATAAAGCAAAATAAATGGATATCGATTTCATTTACATGATACTTCTACCCAGAATCCGGAGTCACAATTCGCGAACACACTATGATTTTCTACAAACATCTGACTGAAAGAAATTACAACAGTTTTGGAAATGAAGGAAACAACAAGTATAGGAAAGTAGGAGGGGACGCCAGCCAATCTCTGAATCAACCACTACCTGCTTCGAAATCTGCACAGAAAGTGCATAGTGCAGTATCAGTACAACCGACCCCGTGTACTGGTAAGTGCCGAGCTTGACCTCGACGAAGGAGTGACGGGGCTATGGCGAGACAATCACAATATAAGCTGCATACAGTGGATAATAAAATAGAAAAGAAAGCAGTATAATGTGGAAGCAGTAACTTGCAGGAATAAATACAGAATTCCAAGTGTCTTATCAGTATCTAGCTATAACCAAAACCTTAAGTGAAATGCAAATCTACCGAATAACTTATGCAGTCAAAGAAAATACATAAACACATAAACTGTTGTGGCGCACAACCCGATCCCACCGTACATATCAAAATCCACCCTTATTTCTCCTTAATAACATAAACAACAAAATATGAATAAAATGTTGTGGCACGTAACCCGATCTCACTATATCATAATAACACAATCATGATTCACCCTTATATCACCACATTCCACCCTTATTTCACCTGTTGCGGCGTGCAATCCGATCCCACCATATAATAGCAATTCACCCTTATTCCTCCTCAATATACCATCCTTATTCCACCTATTGTGGCATGCAACCCGATCTCACCATATCATAATAAATTACATAGAGTGTACATAAATTTCACAAAATTTACACAAGACCCTTACCGAAACTCAGAATTTAGAATAAGGCAACCGGGGTCCGTATAATCAATAAAACTCTACACACTTGATACTACTCAGCGAGACCAAACCAAAATATCACAAAAATGCCGATAAGAACATCTTAAGCAAATAAAGGGGAACAATAATTATACGGGATAACAAATATCTTCAACAAGGGGAGCACAATATCTAACATGTATCAATTAGGAATGGAATTACAAGTAGACATGTAACAATTAAAGCAAAAAAGAAACAATATAAAGAGAACGGAAAGAAACAGGTAAAAACAGATAAATTGGCGGCACATAGGTACTCGTCAGCTCATGTATACGCCGCTCACACGATTTTTCATATAGCAAATAAGGCAAAGATTCCTAAACCCTCAAGTCAAGATTAAACACAATACTTACCTCGATCCACATGCCACTCACTACTCAATTACCGTTTTTCCTATAGATTCCACCTCGAAACCACTCGTATCTAGCCATAATTAACTGAATAACATCAAATATTGCTAAATAAATCAATTTGAATACATAAATTTAGGTTTTTCAAACTTTCCCCCAAAAAGTCAAAAATCAACCCCGGACCCGCTTGGTCAAAACTCAAGGTTCATACCAAAACCCATTCACCCCCGAGACGAATATGTAATTAGTTCCGGAATCCGACCCCAAATCGAGGTCTAAATCCCCAATTTACAAAAATCCTCGATTCTTCCAAAATCCCTAATTTCTACCATGAAAGAACAAGGTTTAAGACTAGGAATTTAATGGGTGATGATGGAAATTGAAGGAATTGAGTTAAAGATTACAAACCTACGAATTAGTGTTGAGTTTCCCCTTCAAAATCGCACCTAGGACGAGCTCTATTGGAGTGTTTGTGAAAAATGGGAAGAATCCCGTTTTTGTTCTATTTTAAGTGTTGGGCGTTAAGCCTTCTTTGCGTTCGTGAAGGGCCTGCCGCGCTCGCGAAGCAGCATCCCGATTGACTTTCGCATTCGTGAGTTCTTTTTCACGTTCGCGAATGCTGTCTCACCCTAGCCTCCGCATTCGCGAGCCAGTGATCGCGTTCGCATAGAAGAACAATTGACCAGGTCCCTAAGGCATCGCGTTCGCGTGAAGCTGGCCGTGTTCGTGAAGGTTAAGGCCCCCATTGCTTCACGTTCGCGACCTAGGTACTCCGTTCGCGATTAAGAAAATCCCCCTGACCCTTTTTACTCTCCGCGTTCGCGAGAGTACCTTCGCGAACGTGTAGAAGAAAACACCAGATGACAACTGAAGCCCCAAAACCAGATTTTCTAAGTCTAAAACACCCCATAGCGTATCCGAAACTCACCCGAGTTCTCGGGGCTCCAAACCAAACCTGCAGACAAATCTAAAAATATCATACGAACTTGCTCGCGCCATATAATCGCCAAAATAACACCTAGAACTACGAATTTACACCAAATCACACGAAATTACCAAGTACAGTTTAAAATTCTTACTTTCACAACCGGACGTTTGAATCACGTCAAATCACTCCCATTTTCACCAAATTTCACAATATTTTGGACCTGCACCGGACTCCGAAACCATAATACAGCCTCATACCAACAAGATCGAATATTAACCAAATTCGTAAAACCATTAAATTTTCAGACTTTTAATTTTCCCCAAAATTCATATCTCGAGCTAGGGACCTCGGAATTCGATTCCAGGCATACGCCCAAGTCCCATATTTCAATACGGACCCACCGGGACCGTAAAAGAAGGGGTCCGAATCCGTTTACTCAAAACGTTGACCGAAGTCAACTAAAATCAACTTTTATGGCAAAAAATTATTATTTTTATCAACTTTCATCATAAAAGCTTTCCGGAAATACGTCCGGGTTGCGCAAGTAAATCGATGAGGGTTAAAAATAGGATTTTTAAGGCTAAAGAGCGCATAATTGAGTTCTAAAATATAAGATGACCTTTTGGGTCATCACAGACCATTCAAGAATGTTAAGTCCAAGCTTGAACTAATACATTAAAAGATAAAATTGTGAAAAAGTTTAAAAAATATTTATAAATTACATTATAATAAATATTTATATGTATAAAATATTTTTAAATATTATATAAATATAATATCGGGCAGGTTTGGTTTCGGTTTGAATATTTATAGTTAAAACCAAAGCAAACCAATTATGATTAATTTTTTTTTCTATACCAAACCAAAACAAACCAAACCACATCAATTTTTTTTTTCCTGGTTTGACTCGAATTATCGGTTGATGTGTTATCGATTTTCTTTTTATTGCAATTTCAATGCGTTGTTAGATATATTTTATGTTTTGCTTCTAAAGTATTGGATTAAGATGAACCGGATACCTGAAAGCTCATTCCGCCTCAAGCAACACCTACTTATATATTTTTACTAGTTAATTTATTCGCGCTTCGCACAGTCGTAGAGAAATATATTAGATATATGAAATAATCTTTCTAACATTTGAATATTATAGATAACCGAAAGTGCTATTTCATATTCTTAATGCGTATACAAATATTTTTACATTCTTATTATATTCAAATAAAAGAAGCTCGTTTTTGAGACCTTATAGCTGTCAAATTACAACTCCTATTACAATTTATTTTGTCTTGAAAGGAAAAACTTACAAAATACTTTTGCCGGTGTAGTGGTGCCACACACCTTTTTTGTGTGGGGGTAGTTAGTCTAGTGGAAAAACAAATGCTCAGTTGGACATTTATTTTTGTCACTTTAGGTAAATGACTGTTTTATTAATAGGGAGTACATACGTATTACATAAAAAAAACAAATAAAATAAGATACCTCTCTTAACGTCAATAGCCTCGCAAAGCTCTTTAATGACTCCCTCCTATTATCTTCCTCTGCATGGGATAATATTGACATTCTAGTGTTCAAAATGGTGGATTATATCTAACAAAGTCAAAATATTATTTCACATGGCGCTAATTGTACTCATCTACGAATTAAAATTCACCAAATTTTGCGTAAAAAAATTGTTTACCTCAAAATACGAGTAACGATTAAACTTGTATTGTGGTTTTAAAGATACGTGATCTGATTAAATACCAGTTCATAAATGATGAAGTAAATAAATGAGATGAACGATAAAAATAAATCAAACCAGTATTGTAGCAATGTGTTCCTAGGCCAGTCGAACTGATTTCTGACTTCAAGGTCGACAGACCTTCCTCAGATCCAGGCCGATGCGAGCCCATGTCCCGATACATCTGCTTGATATCTAAAGAAGATCTCGAGCGGGTGAAAAAGGGCTGCAATTGGAAAAACAAAGAGGTGGTTGTTCCTTTCCGTGAGGAGGACATCACTACCTATGTGAAAGGGTAATTTAGTGTGTACACTTACCCTTTCACATTGGGCCCTGTAGATCCAGTCATACTCGATTTTGCTGTAATATCGAGTGACCCTTGGCCAGATCTACCTCTCATTCTGGCGTATCGTCAATTTGCTCAGGTTCTTTTCGAGCAAGGTCGAGGGGATGACTTTCACCCTCGACCATCTGATTAGGTTATACAACCCTCACCTTTATCGAGGTGGATTGATAAAGCTCTAGCGTCGGGCCACAAAGACATGATTCTCAAGCATTGATGAGGACAAGAACCGGGGACGGATGGGCCGGTTCGTCCGAATCAAGATTTCTGACCTAAATCCCGCCGAGAAAATGCCATTCTCCGAGGAATGGAATATGAAACGTAAGTATAACTCCATCGATGGTGCTTATTGTTTGCTTCTTTTATTCCTTTCTAACCCAAGTTCTTTTCTCATGGTGCAGCTTCCCTTTGGTTCCCTGGGCCGATTCCGGACCTGGCTGGCGGGGTTCGACAACTGGCCTCCACCTCTTCTCATGCCGAGTGTTGTTGTCTTGGTTTGGCCAGAGGTCGATGGGAGGCTAAAAACAACGGTGAGTCCATTTGCCTAAATGTCGATGCCTCCCTGCAGAATACTCCTTTCTAACTTGGTTTCTTTTCATGTAGGTCTCGAAGAGAATGTTTTCATGAGGCCACCTCTGCTTGGGGAAGAGGAGGTTCCGAGGCCGACCAAAGAGAGTAAGAGGAGAAGAGTTTCTCCTCCCGATACCCCCAAACCAAAGAAAAAAGGCCCGGAAGTCTAAGGTCGATCCTTCCGCTATGCACGCTGACGTAGTCCGGCAACTACGAGATGAAGATGAAGAAGGTGAGGATGACGGCTGCCTGCTGGTAGCCCGAAAGAGGGGAAGTACTGAAGCTTCCAGGAGTGCCGAACCAGTGGTGGTCGAAGCGGTTCAATCTTGAACCGAAGACATCTCGACAGAGGATCAGAGCAAAGTCCCCGAGCAATTGGGTGGTGAGGACGTCTCCTGCCGTGATGAGCAATCGGTGGATGTGACTGAAGGGTCTAGCTCCGAGGCCCCTCAGAAAGAAGATAATGTTCCAAGTGACCCACTTGGGATAATCAATATTGGCGATTCGTCGATCGGCCCTACGTTCTCCGAAGGGCAGTTTAAAGATACTCGGGCCATGGAGACCCCTAATGTGGGGCTGTCCCACATAGGGAATGATATATTCCGGGAATGCTTAGCAAGGGCAGATGATGGTCCCGGCCCGGATGCATCATTTATTTTTTATGAGGCTCAGCAGTTTCTGAAACAAGTAAGTTTCATTTCTCGTGATTAAGCTTGTGTTTGACTCACATCTCTCCAAGTCTGACGTTCCCTTTTGTGTACAGGCCATGGTGCTCCACCGAGTAGAATCTTCCAAATCCGGGGCTGAGCTAACCTGTTGTGAGGTCGAGCTCAGAAGCTCGTGGAGGAGAGAGATGGCCTAAAACTCCTCTATGTTAAAAAAGAGGAGGAGATTATAAACCTCCAGGGCGAACTAGCAAGGGCTTATCGGGAACAGACCAAGCTCATCCAGCGGGTAATGTATATTTTAAAAAATTTGTTATGTATTTACTTGATTTTGGCAACTAATAATTTGGCTTTGCAGGCCCAGCAGAAGGGCGAGCTTGTGGAAGAACTTCGAGAGAAGGCCAAGATAAAGGAGGCAGTGACTCTGGGATGGAAGCAGGGTATGGATCTCCTTACCTCGGAGAAAGAAGTGCTTCGGGCCCAACTGGATTCGATTGAGCGCCAATTCCGGGGCGTGAAGGAGGAAATCTTGGCCCGTGCCCGAAAGGTTGAGGGGCTCGAGGATAAGTTGTCCGCTGAGCTTGCTAAGTCTAAGTCTGAGGCGGAGGCGTTTATGGCCTCTTATCGAGATGACGCCGAGGCTGCCAACCTTCGGGCACAGGAGATCTCTGCTGCTGCCGAAATTAAATTATCATGTGATGTCGATCATGATAGGCGGCAAACCTGAAGGGAGACTTTCGAGGAGGTGCATGCTCATGGCTACACATCGAGAACGCAAAATCTTTGGAGGACGAGGCTGTAACTTTACTTTTTGATGATGAAGACTCTGCCAGCGGGTCCGAGAGCGAAGGAGATGGGGATCATGCCCCTGAAGAAGCGGCTCCCGAAGATGCGGCTCCCGAAGATATGGCTCCTAAAGTGGACTAGGCCTTTGGGATTTTTCTTCTTTTGTATTTTTTCTTTTTGTGTAAGGCCCCGTGCGGCCTTTGTAAGTACCTTCTATAAATAAGAAGTCTTTTTTCTAGTTTGCCTCTAATTTGTGATAGATTCTATTTTGCCTTGTGAAATTTTTTAATTGTTGTGGTTGGGCGAAAACTGCTTCGAACTTGAATCAAACCCTTAGGTTTTAAAAGCGAATCCTCGAGCCAATGATATGTTCGAGATTTCGGGTGGCTTTATCGATGCCATGACTATATTATCTTTGTAACTAAGTTCGAGTAAGTTCTGAACTTAGAATAAAACAAACCCTTAGTTTTTTTACCAAGTAATGGGTATGCTTAGAGCTTACAACAATATACCCCTTAGGGTCTAATGATGAATCTTCGAGATATAGTTGACTTTATTCGAGCTCGGAATATTAGAACCCTTAGGTCCGAATTGAGTGAGAATAAGGTCTCGAACTACAAATGTATTGAACCTTAGGCTCTTTAGACTGGGCCGATTTGGCCTCTGAAAATGGCTATTATTCCCCCTTTTCGGCTTAAAAGACTTAGTGAAAATTTCTCTATGCCTTAGCATATGCATTTTTATACCCATAGGGATTTTTGAGTGTCCGATTTTCTTTTTGTGCCTTAACGTGTTTGTGTTAAGATAGTTTGATACCTCTTGAGGTTTTTCGAAGGCTCATATTATCGAAGCCTTTTGGGTTTTCGAGGGATGATTTTATCGAAGCCCTTTTTTAATTGCTTTGCCGAGGGTAGCCTTTTAATCCGATTTTCAAAGTATTTGAAGGCCTTTTGTTTATTATGGAATTCAAACGTCTACGACGCATTATTTTAGTTGTAGCCTTTAATATGGCTGTAGTCTTTAATGTGGCCGTAGCCTTTGGGTATGTCTCTTGGACTTATTTCTCGATAATATTCCAAACTTGTTTGAAATGTTAGTCCCCGAGTATGATGGCCTTGGCCTAAATGTCGAGGGGTGCTCCTTTGAGGTCTTGTGTCTTCGAATTTAGATAAATCGAGTATGTAGTCCCAGAGTGTTCGAAGTATGTTTGCACTTGGCTCATAAGCCATTTTTCACAATATAATAAGTATGAGACTTGCATAGTAGAGAATTTGCTTCGAGACACGAGATGTTCGATAAAGAAAGAATGATTCTTTGAATAATTTATACATGCGTATGTTTCACCAAAGAATTAGATCCTTTGACCAAAGCTATTTTTAGGATGAACGTGGGTTACTGATAATCAAGGAAATAAGATTAAATAAAGAAGAATAAGTAAAAAAAAAGCAATAGTATGATGCTCAGAAAGTAAAATGTATTATATTCAAAGTCTTTCCTCCTCTTTACAAGTTACCTTCTCCTCTTTTATATAGGGGGTTTCTTAATATAACGTCTACTTCTTGCAACGATCGTCCATTAATGACTAATTATTACATTAATGAGGCGTTATAGAGGATAACTGTAACTGTTGTATGAAGGTTACATAACGTATGAATCATTAATTGAGGATTCTTGAATCTGCCCGTAGCTCTTTCTGGATTCATTCTAACCGTGTCTCTTTCCTTTCTCAATCAGGTTGAGTTGCCCGTGGCTGATTACCTCATAGGTTTATTGATCCGCGATTCTTTGTTCCGTACCTCTTTATAGAATCATATCCAGCTGCCGCATTTTCCTTGGTCCACGTAGCTGGCTGAGTTGTCATGATTCACCTTACGTGTGGAACTCTTTTTTACCAATACAGACAGTCCCCCCACTTACTATTTATTTATCGATTAATATTTGGTACGCTTTTCCTTGAAACATTGTATCCTTCTCTGAACATAGGAGTCGTCTGTCACTTCCATTTAATGCTTAACCCACGTGTCTCTTCTGGATTGGTTCTGCAGTTACTTGGCGCCTTTTAGGGCTTTTTGCGGCTGCGACAGTCACGAAGTGACACCTTTGATTATGACTTTTCATCATTGTTTTTCCCATGTTTGACGGTTGTCCTCAAGTATAAATACCTCTCTTCTTTTCTTTACTTCCACGAAACACTTTCTACCTTGTCTCTTTTACTTGTAAAGAACTTCTTCTTGCCTTCATAAACATGTCTTCTTCAAATCAACCCAAAAGAGAGATAGACGTTGAGAGTTTAACACCTTCTTCTGCTCCGACTAGGAGTCGAAGGGGTGGTAGACTAAGGAGTCTAGGATCCACTCCTTTGAGAGGCTCTTCTTCTTCTCACATAGTCTCCCCTCCTTCTGCTAGGTCTTTAGTTTCTCCAAGGGCTAGGGCTTCCAGGTATTTTTCTAGAGGTAAAGATGAACACCTTCGTGAACCTCGAGTTGACGAAATCATTCCTGTCGAGTTTGTCTTTACTAGGGACAATCAGGTCCTCGTAGATCAGTCTTCTTCCCTTGATAGTGTTGAGAGATATCCCACTCTCATTACTGAAGGTCAGATTTCTCTTGTTCGTAGGGACTGTTTTTGGAGGTCTGATTTCCCTGTATATATTCCGAATAGAAATCAAAGAATAATGTCTTATAAAACGGGATATTCTTTTGTTTATACGTACTCTTTTACTTTAGGGTTTAGACCTCCCATTGATCCAGTCATAATCGAACTGTCGTTCCTTCAATATTTGCTTAGGGAAAATTGGTCCGCTTGTGTGGCGAGTTGTCCTGTGTCTTAGGAGTTTGGCTACTTTAGCCTCGGTTCCCTTTACTTTTAACCATCTTATTCATCTTTTTTCTCCTGCCTTATTCTGGCAAGGGGTTTTCACTCTGGCTGCTAGGAGTAAAGAGTATTGGTAACCCCGGGAGATGATAAGGATAGAGGTTGGTACCTCCGGTATGTTGCTGTGCCTACTGCTGGTTTAGTGGGTGAGGAAAATCTTCCCTTCCTTGAGAACTGGAATCGTGCACGCGAGTATATTTTAGCTCACATTTGTTACTTTTCTTCTTTTTACTTGAAGTGTCTTATTAACACCGTATCTGTTTCTTCTTCCTTCAGCAATCATGGGTACTGTTGAGAATGTCTCCGGTATCCGTGATTGGGTAGAAAAATTGTTGTCTGTTGCTCCCCTAGAAGAAAGATCCTGATAGTACTTCTCTGGGAAGTATGGTTGGCAAGTAAAGACCCACGGTAAGTGAAGCTTTTGTTTTCGGTTCTTTCTTTACTCGAGCCTTTTTTCCTTTTTTGCTCAACCTTTTTCCTTTTGATAGGGTTTTCTGCTCGTGGGGTGTCTGCTACATCCATTCCGAAGATGTCTTTTGCTCAGGCTCAAGAGATTATTGCTGGTTCTTCTTCCTCGAAGAGGAAGGTTGTTGAGTCCCGATCTGTAGAAGAAGAAGAAGAAGGAGAGGGCACTTTGGTGCACAGGTCACGAAGAAGGAGGGTGATTTTGGATGATGAGTCTTCACCCGGGGTTGTGCCTTCCATGCCTGAAGTCATACCATCTACCTCTGAAGATGTTTCTCTCTCTCCTGCGCATGAATCTGCGGATCACTTATTTCATGAAGGTTTTGGTCCTGCTATTAATGAAGTCCCCTTGGCTGTCTTTCCCGCTTCTTTTAGAGAAGCTCGTTCGTCTGCTTCTGTCATTTCCTTCAATCCCTTAGCTATTACTACTCCTGCTGCTGCCATGCCCGTGGTTCTTTCACCATCTCAAATTTCCGTGCATGTTACTCCTTCTGCTCCACAAATCTCCCTACCTGTGGCTCCTTTACCTCATCCTGCTTCGCCTGCTTCTGTGCCTCTTGTTAGAGAAGTAGGGTCTTCCAACAGGGAGATAAGGCAAGTGCTTATTGAGGTTCCGGCTGGTGGGAGCCTTTTTAAGAAATCCGGCCAACCCGAAGTGTGGCTGAAGCCTTTGATTGGCCCGACAGAGAAGAACAAGCTTGATAGCCATAGCGCCCTTACATGGGCTAATGAAGTCGTCCATTCTTCTTTGAAGGTAAAAATGCGTTTCCTCTTATTTCATTTTTGTATATGAAATCTATCGTGTCTAATTGATTTCCTTTTTTTCAGACCAATCTTATAGGCATAGAGCTTATGAAAAGGATTTCTAATACGGAGCAAGAGTTAAAAGAGTGGCATGCTGAAGCAGGGAATTGGAAGGGATAGTATGATAGCTTAAGGATCGACATGGATGCCTCAGAAGAAGAAAGGAATACCTTGAAGCGACATATAAGAATCATGTCAGCAGAACTAGCAGTGGAGAAGTCTTCTTCCAATCAGGCTGATAAGGATAAGAGAATTCTCAAGTCTTCATTTGCTGAGCAATTGTCTCGTGCCTCAGAAGAAGTCAGGAACTTGAAAGACTTGCTGGGACAGAAGGAGGCATACTCAGGCGAGCTTGTGCAATCACTCACCCGGACTCAGGAGGATCTTCGTAATGCTTTAGACCGATTCCAATCTCTGGAGGAGTCGATTGTACCTTTGAAGGCTGCCCATGAAGCTGCTGAAGCGGAGAAGGACGGGCTAAGAGTTGAGCTTCAAATATGGGCGAGAGATTATGAAGATCTCAAAGAGGCGGCTGCTGTCGATGTGAGCTGGGCGTACATGAATTCTCGCCTTGACACATTGACGGAAATGAGTCAAGAGGGTTTCGACCTTAGTGCTGAAATAGCTAAAACTAAGGAAGCCATGGAGAAGGCTCAACAAGGTCATAACCTTTCTTCACCTGATGGTGAGACTCTTGCTGCTCGTGCCTCTTCGTCCCAAGTTGCTCCCGTTCCTCCCGCCAGTGATGAAGTCAATCCTCCTCCTCAAGAAGATTAAAGTGTTGATTCACCCTATTATTTTTTATTTGATTGGTGGTTACCCTTAGCTCCATTGGGGGTAAATTTGGATCTTTTTAAAGTTCCCAACTGACAACTTAGGGGCACCTTAATGTATAAATTGTATGCGGCTAAGTACTAGTTAGTACTTAGTTCTTACTTAGCCGCTCTTTTTTGAATATATGCAAGTTATGATTGTTTTACTTTGAGCTTTTGTTTCACTCTTAAGTCTTTTGCATGTTTTGATTTTTGAGGTTTTTGTTTTACCTCTGAATTTTTGCATGAAGATGCCTAAATCACTCGTACCTTTTCATAGTAGGCACGGTGTTGTATATAAAATGTGAGCCTTTTTTGTAGTAGGCTTTGTTTAAGAAAGAGGGCCCTTTTTTGATTAACACTTAATGAAGAAGACGTCTCAACTTCATAATGGTGTAATAATGCAATAGAGTGATAAGAATTATTCACATGTTTAAGAATGTTTCCAAGGAAAGTTTTTTGTTTGAACTTCCGCGATATTTTACATGTGTTTTGATTATCGTCTAAAACTCATGTTGCAACTGTTTTTATTTAACAGATTTGATATACACTTGTATTTCGTAACTATTTTTCATAAGTAACAGTTTTTTCGAGTTAATACAAGGGAACAACTATTTTTCATTAGTAACAGTTTTTATAAAGATTGGGGTTTTTACCCGTAACTGTTTTTGTTAACAATAATTTTTAATAAGTACGGGGGAAATGCTTTTTCATCCGTAACTGTTTTATTTGATAACAATTTTCTTAAAAAAATACAAGGATTTTGATCTTTCACCCGTAACTATTTTATTTGATAATAATTTTCTATATGAGTACAAAGATTTCGTAACTGTTTTAAATCAACAGTTTTTGAATGAGTACAATGATGATGATCTTTTACCCCTAACTGTTTTTGTTACAACAATTTTGAATAAGTACAAAGATGTGCATTTCTTCCTCGTGGCTAATATTTTGCCTTTCAACCTGAACATGTTCGAAGTTTTTTGAATTAGGCTTTGTATTTGAGTCTTTGGATCTTTCGATTCTGCTCGTATCACTTGACTTGTTGGGTAGATGGATCTTCAGGCTCGAGCTTTGACTTTCTGATAGTCTTCTTTTCTTCGTCTTAGCCTTCCATACTGTATAGTCCCCCAAGTGATTGAGCTTTGAAGAACGAAATCTCGAGCACTTGACTATTCCTTCCTTGTGGTCCTTTTCTTGAAAAGGAAAAACGTGCGGGACTTGAAGGTATATAGTTTTTAGATGATGACTGCTTAACCCTTTAAAACGTCCATCAGAAAGTGTAACCTTAGACCGGGAATTCAGTTTTTTCCTCGCGTCTTTGCAGGTCTAATATCATCATCTGGTGATGGGTTAGCTTTATGCCTATCATCTAAAAAAGTTAGTAAAGTTTTAATGTTCAAAATAAAATCGAATCGTGCGATACCTGACTGGGGGTACTCCTTTTACTTAGAAGTAGTACTTCTTCAAGTGGATGGAATTCCAGCTTGTCGGTAGGATTCTGCCGTCCATAGCTTCTAGCTCGTAGGCGCCTTTCCCAGCTATGCCTCGGACTTTGTAGGGTCCTTCCCAATTTGGACTTAGCTTTCCTGCGCCTGCTTCTTTAGTTGATTGAAAGAATATTTTGAGGACGAAGTCCCCTATCTTGAAGTTTCTGAGATGAGATGTACGGTTATAGTAACGCTCTATGATTTGTTTTTGAACTGCCATCCGTATTAATGCTGCTTCCCTTCGTGGTTCGAGAAGGTCCAGATTAGTCCTTAACTCATCGTCGTTTGCTTCCTGCGTGGCTATTATAAACCTTATGCTTGGTTCGCCAATCTCCACGGGTATAAGGCTTCTGAGCCATAGACAAGTGCGAAGGGAGTTTCTCCCGTGGCTGTTTTTGATGTTGTTCTGTATGCCCATAATACCGCTGGTAATTCATCAGGCCAATTTCCTTTGGCTTTATCTAGCCGCTTCTTTATATTGTTGATGATGATTTTATTTGTTGACTCAGCTTGACCATTAGCCACGGGGTGGTATGGTGTTGAAGTGATCTGTTTGATTTTCCAGCTTTCAAAGAATTCTGTAATTTGAGAGCCTATGAATTGTGGGCCATTATCACACACTATTTCCTTCGGTATCCCAAAGCGGCATATTATGTTTCGCCATAAGAAACTTTTAACTTCCTTTTCTCGCACTTGTTTGAATGCTTCTGCCTCTACCCATTTTGTGAAATAATCAGTAAGTACGAGTAGAAACCGTACCTTCCCGTTAGCTGGGGGGAAGATGTCCCACTATGTCTATACCCCATTTCATGAAGGGCCATGGAGATATAATTGGATGCAACAATTCTGTCACATCTCGCGTTTTTGTACGTTAAAAGTTTTATCTTCGGTTAACCGATGTAGACTCGGGGATGAGATTATCTTGACGTTAACGTACTTACGCTATTTATTACAAGCGATAATTTTTTTTTTATGAAGGATAAAAGGGTACACGGATTAAAGAAAACGAGTTTCGTTGAAAATGGCCAATTTGGAATAAAATACGGGTCGAGCGATAATTATGAACTAGTACCATGCAAGGTACCATATGACCACGGTAGTATAATATATAAAGTATTTTAAAAAATAAATAGAATTTTAAGTAATTTGAAGTAATTTTTAGATTATGCGGGTAATTGATTAATTAACGGGTAACAAGACATTACCTAGTTAACTAATAAGTGGATAAAAATTATAAATTATACCACTCTCCCACATGGCACAAAGCCACTAATTAGGGAGGATGATTCATAATATACATGTATAGGTGTCTTCAAGGTAAGTCTTGAGTAAGACTTATAAAGTCTTATCCATAAATCTTGAATAAGACTTGAAAACCAAGAATTTTAAAAAAAAAAAAGCAAACTTCAATCGTTAAATCCAAATTAAACTCTAACTAAGATAAGACTTGAATAAGTCTTATCTTCATTTTCATTTTTAGGTCAAAAACACATGAGAAGATCAGAAACATCTCCTTCTTTAAAAGTTCAAGAAAACGTTAAATACATAATAGTAATCACTTGGTTTAAAGGTTTGATTTTTGGTTAAGTTTCAAAGACATATTGTCTTTGAGAAAAGCGTGAAGGAACAAAACCACAATTCTTCCAAAATTTCAAATCCAAAACAAGTTCGTTTCGATTTCAAGGAATCCAGGTCCATATTTTGCAGAAGCAGATTCGTTCAAATAATTTCAAGAACAAGTATGTTAAGACTATCTCTTCTTTCTTTTGGCATGGTCCAAATTATACTGAAGAAACGAGCAAATACACAGTTTCTATAAATTACTCTATTCATAGAAATAGTAGGGGTGTCTATATTCTTGATTCTCCATGAGAATTATTATTATTTTCTGTTCATGGGTCTCAGAATAATACACAATTGTAAAAGTTTATCCGGAAGGAATATTGAGATTATTACGTACTTTTAATGTATTTCATACATGTGCATTGACCCATGACCAGATGGCGTTATATACGCGTATATATGTAAATATATGTATATGGGATATGGGAAAAGGTTACGGCATTATATACGCACCACCACCTGATCAGCTGGTATATGATGATGATGTTGCCCACAGTGGCTGAAATATGATTCAAACGGCGTTATATACGCGTATATATGTATGTATATTCAAACGGCGTTATATACGCGTATATATGTATGTATATATATGTATATGGGATATGGGAAAGGTTATGGCGTTATATACGCACCACCACCTGATCAGCTGGTATATGATGATGATGTTGCCCACAGTGGCTGAAATATGATTCAAACGGCGTTATATACGCGTATATATGTATGTATATTCAAACGGCGTTATATACGCGTATATATGTATGTATATATATGTATATGGGATATGGGAAAGGTTATGGCGTTATATACGCACCACCACCTGATCAGCTGGTATACGATGATGATTTTGCCCACAGTGGCCGATATGATATGATGGGATGCCCTCAGAGGCTGATGATGTTATGAAACATATACCTATGCACGACATGACATTCATACGCATATGCATGATGCTAAAAGTGATTTATTATTTACAGAGTTATCCAGACATACAGGTTGAGTCAATTACTCTATATCTCTTCCATGTTTCTTATGTATTTATTTATGTGCCTTACATACTCAGTACATTATTCGTACTGGCGTCCCTTTTTCCTGGGGACACTGCGTTTCATGCCCGCATGTGCAGGTAGGCGAACTGACGGTCCCCCTTCTTAGGATTCCTGATCAGCGAGAGTTGGAGTGCTCCACTTAATCCGGAGCTACTTTCTATTTTGGTACGATACGTTTGTATATAGATATATATATATGGGTATGACGTGGATCAGTCCCGTCTTTATACAGTTATGTTTCTATTAGAGGTCTGTAGACAATATGTTTAGTTGGATAGTATGTGGCTGTGATGACCCAAAAGGTCATCCTAAGTAATTCTAACTAAATCTGTATTCCGAGGCCCCGAAAGCCTCTGTTAATCTCACCTCGATATATGTGCGCAGCCCGGGCATGTAGCCGGGAAGCTTCTATGTGAAAAATTTGATAAAAATGGAATTTTGAATGAAATAATTGAATAAAGTTGACTTTGGTCAACATTTTTGGTAAACGGATCCGGACCCGTGATGTGACGGTCCCGGAGGGTCCGTAGGAAAATATGGGACTTGGGCGTATGCCCGGAATCGAATTCCGAGGTCCCAAGCCTGAGAAATGAATTTTTAAAGAAAATTGTTTTCTGAAAATAATAAAGGCTTTTGAAAATGAATAATTATGTGAAAAACCGTGTAACCGGGCCCGTATTATGGTTCCGGAGCCCGGAACAGGTTTATTATATGTTATGTGACTTATCTGTGAAATTCGGTGTAAAACGGACGTGAAACGACGTGATTCGAAGTTAAAATAGAAAATTTAATAGTTTATGAAGTTTGAGAAAATTCTATGGATTTTTGGAGTTTAATCCATTGTTTTTGATGTATTTTTTGTGGTTTAATTATTTGCACAAGTCCGTAGGATGTTTATGAGGTTGTGTGTGTTTTTGGTTTTGAGCCCCGAGGGCTCGGGTGAGTTTCGGGTAGGTGTCGGAGTGCAAAATTGGTTGAAAAATCTGGTGTAATTGCATTTTTGCTGGTGTCAGTTCCATTACTCTATGCGATCGCATTAATTGGCCCGAGATCGCATAGCTTCGTGCCTGGGGGGTAGTCTGTTACACTATGCGATCGCATAGCATAGTCCGCGATCGCATAGTGTATTAGGTGGGTAAGGGCAGCTGGAGGAAAATACTTTGTGCGGTCGCTGTTTCCTTTATGTGATCGCATAAAGGAGGGGTCGTATACCTGTGCGATCGCAATAGCCATGCCGCGATCGCAGTGCACCCAGCCTTGGTCTCTATGCGATCGCATTCCTGCTTCCGCGATCGCATAGAGATATTTTGCCCAGTTATTTTATTAAGTCTAAAACAGACCCATTACGGGATGTTTGCCATTCTTCACCCTTTTCTTCTTCCCCAAACCTCCATAAC
>ML270722.1:78046-99878 GCA_005239495.1 Nicotiana undulata | reverse complement strand
CACCTGCGAGAAAATCACCGCCCCTGCGGAAAAGGGCCTGGGACCCTGGCATCGCACCTGCGGGGAAGAAGTCCGCGCTAGCGGTCCCGCTCTTGCAGCATGGAGCTCGCACCTGCGGACTTTGCGCAAGGGGGCTAAGGTCGCGCCTACGGAGGGGTTTCCGCACTAACGGACCCGCCCCTGCAGAATTTGTTCTGCACCAGCGGAGGCTCCGCACCTGCAAGGCTGGGACCGCAGGAGTGGTCCCGCACCTGCGGCTGGGCAACCGCACCTGCAGTCACACCAGCAACAGCTGCACTAGCAGTTGTTTTAGCTAGTTTTTTGGCCTCGTGTGGTGTCCGGGAGGTACTTGGGCCCACCCTAGCCCCCGTCCAAATATACCAATAAGTCTGTATTCGTGATACGGACTCGCTTGAACTTCCGAAACATGGAAAACAACAACGAAACTCAAAATTCCATCCCAAAACCAAATTGAATCAAACTAAGAACTTGAAATTCCAGAATTCACTTAAATGCGCCGAACCGGCCTAAACTACTCGGAATGACTTCAAATTTTGCTGACAAGTTATAAATGGCATGAAGGAACTATCCCCGGTCTCGGAATTTCATTCGGACCTCGGGAACTTATAATCACCTTTCAAGCCAAATTTCAAATTCTTTAAAAACCTCAAAACTTCATTAACTCCAATTTTCCTCGTTTTGATCTGAAACCAATCAAATCAAGTCCGTTTCTTACCAAATTTCGCAAATGACTTATATAACACATATTGAACCTATTCGAGCATCGAAATCATAATACGGGCCCAGCAGCACAGGTTTCACATCAAGGTTCATTTTCATAAGCCTTTAATATTTTTATAAAACCATTTTCTTTGAAAATTCATTTCTCGGACTTGGGTCCTCGGAATTCGATCCCGGGCATACGCCCAAGTCCCATATTTTCCTATGGACCTTCCGGGACTGTCGAATCACAGATCCAGGTCCATTTACCAAAAATGTTGACCAAAGTCAACTTTATTCAATTAATTTATCAAAAGTTTAACTCTTAATCAAGTTTTCACACAAAGACTTCCCGGCTACGCGCCCGAGTTGTGCACGCACATCGAGGTGAGATTAATGGAGGCTTTCAAGGCCTCGGAACACAGTCAAAATTAGATGCACATAAGATGACCCCTTTTTGGGTCATCACAGAGAATTAAGAAACCCTAGTAATTAAACTAGGGAAAAATCTCACTGAATTAGGGATTTACATAGAGCATGACATGAATCACTGAATAAGCATAATACAAGTAGGGAAAAGTAAAGATTCAGATGTATCGATGAACAAAATAGAGTAGAACCACAGAGTAAGCATGTGTAATAGAAGCTAGAAACCCTAACAAGAAACATGGGGTAAAAACATCATGAAATCACAGAGTATTCAAGAGGACATAGCGAATATGATAGAACAGATAAACATATTGTTGGAAGAAAACTCAGAGACACAGATTAAAGTCAAGACTTTAGGGTTTTTATAACGAAACAACTCAGACACTAGAAAGAGAAAGTCTTAAACATAACGAAAACCATAATATAGTACTTAAAATATGAAGGGAAATCGTTTTTGAAAAGGGGTTTGAAAACCCTAATTTTGAGATGAATGATCGTTTAGAAATAGGAAGGTTTTTTCGAAGGAAACATGTAAAAGCTTCATAAGATACATAGATCTAAGGCAAATCTAAAGGAAATCGGAAAATATTAGGAGTTAGGGTTTCAGAGAACCCAGAGAAACAAGTAAACCTGAAAGACGTCACCAGCTTTAGCGGGAAAAGTCATAGTTCTTACTCAGGCGGCCGAAGGTGGCCGAAAAATGGCATGAGGGACCATGGGAGGAGTTGAACCGCTCCAGGTTCGCCTGAGGGCCTCAAGGTATCATTAGACCGGCATGGCGTGAAGCAAGGGCCAAGAGATGATGAGAGGCCATGGTTTCCGGCGGCAGAAGTGACCGGAGAAGGTGGACAGTGTCAATCGGAGATGAAGAGACGGGAAGGTTCTAGAGAACCTGGAGATAGAGAGAGAGTAGAGAGATGAGTGTGAGGGGAGTGAATGAGAGACGGGGGAGGGGGGGGGTAGTCACCTATGTTTAATTAAGGAAGGTTGAATCCGGGCCGTTGATCAAAATCGATCAACGGCCAAGATTAAATCAAGTCTGGACCAGGTATCTTTAGTGGATTGGGCCTGGGTATTGGGCGGATTTAATTGAGGGGTTTGGGCTGGTTTCAATAGGCTGAAATTGAATTAAATTAGGTTATAATTTAAATAGGAAAGGGCTAATTGTTAAATACCCAATTAAATAGATAAATAATTAAGAAAAATAGCTAATAGTTGCACAAAATGAAATTAATGTTAAATAGGTGATATTAAGGCAATGAACTAATATAAACAATATAAGATGACTAACTATTGAATTAAACTGGTATAAAATATATAATTAGGCAATAATTGCCAAATTATTGTATGTATAGCCAAATAATGCCACATTGGCTAATTTATGAAATAATTCGGCTCGCGCGCAAGCCCGCCCCCTTATGTTAATTAAATCATAATAGGATCAAAAATAATATATTGACCAAAGAAATATTTTGAAATTATTTCTAATGCAATTTATAAATAATTATTGGATGTAAAGTATTGAATAAATTAGAAAGTAAATTGATAATAATGTGAAAAATTATGAGAAAATACAAGTTATTATAAAAAAGTGATTTTAATGGTATATATGCAAAATTTAAAAATAATTTGAGAAAAATTGGGTATCAACATTGAGGGAAGAAGGAATTGCAATTTTTAAACCTTGTAGTCTACTTCACATGTTAGGTGTTTGATGAAATTCCTAAGAGAGTTACACCATGGGTAATCTTCCTAATTATTAATCTATTTCCGCTATCTCCTTATAAATTGTTATTGCTAGAGGTGTTTGTGTATTGTAGAAACTTAAGAAAAAGCTCTTTGAGGAATGTATGGTTTACTCTAATCCTCATAGGATAAACCCGTTGTGTTCACTTTCGGGGTATGATTCTATGTTGATTTCCTATTGAATTTATGTGCTCTATGTGCTTAATTGAGGAATTCTTTCTTCTATGTTGTGTCATGCTACTACCATGTTGGAGTGTATAAATGGTGATCTTCATGTTCCCTTTTTACCATGTGTGCGATCCTATTATGTGATGGGTGTGATAAATTTGAAAGGATGGACGGATATGGAATATGAGTAAAGATATTGTAATAATTTGAAATACGAATCAAGAGGTTGAATTGATACGAAACATGAATCAATGGATTGGGAAGTTGTGGAATATGAAATAAAGGATCAGATTGACACGAAACATGAATCAAGAGATCCTAATGATATGAAAGATGAATCAAAGAATGATATGTGTTTGGGATCAAAAGGGTTAAAAATGGTAAAAGCGACCTAAAATATCCATGAATTGACAGGAGAATGTCCCAGGGGTGAGATGGCCTATCCGATCGGGCTGGGGTCGGACTCCATGCCGTACACATGGAGACTTGATATTGTAATATGATGATGATTATTGTCCTCACTCTTTCAGTTGAGATGGCCTAGCCGATCGGGAAGAGATCGAACTCCGTGTGCATATGCCAGGGTGTTAGCCTAGCCGATTCGGGCAGAGATCGGACTCTGTGTGAATGTGACATGGTGGTGATATGGGATGTGATGATATTCAGACATCACCTAGGATGGATTAGCCGTTCGAGTAGAGATCGGAATCCGTTTGACAAATACACGGTGGATCAGTAATAATAATAACAAGAGGAACTAGAGAGAACATTAACCAAAAGATGGAAAAACGGGATGAGGTATTTGGTAATTCTTGTTTGTGTTTTCCCTTACTTCGGTGAATTGTTGTATGATGTTTCTATTTATATCATTGATTGTATATGATTATCCTATCTTGAGTAGGTTTGTTCATACATACTAGTACTATTCAATGGTACTAACGTCCCTTTGGTTGGGGGCGCTACATCTTTTATATGGATGTAGGTGGTTCTTTAGCAGGTAGCACCGATCGCCGATAGTGGTGCTTCCTCCTCCTCCCTTCCAGCAGTTTCGATGAGCCCCACTTCCTTCTGGGGTCGTATGTTGATATATATATATATTACTCTCTTCTTTTATATCTATTGTTCCTTTTGAGGTATAGTCGGGGCCTTGTTGCCGACATGTCTATATACACTTCTCCGTACTCTTAGAGGCTCTGTGGACACTATGTGGGTTGTAAATATATTTTTGGGTAGTTGTTGTACTTAATCGTAATCGTGGTCTCGTATCGGGAATGTTGTTTGTAGTATGTATATTTTGGGAAGATCTAATGTTAAAACGTTAAAAGAGGTAAATGGATTTATGTTGTGAATCCACGCTTTTGATTTTCTCTTGCTATTTCATATGAATAATGTATGCTATAAATACGGGGAAACGCGTCGAGTAGGAAATGAAAATCAGGTTCGCTTGACTGGGTTCATTCGGTTAGGCGCCGGTCCCGTCCCTCGGTTTTGGGGCGTGACAAACTTGGTATCACAGCCTAAGGTTTTAAAAGGTCCTATGATGTCTCGGAGCCATGTCTAGTAGAGCCCTTCTTATCGGTGTATTGTCGACCACATCTATAATTAAGGGGCTACATGGACATTTATGAATTTCACCCTTCTTTGATACTCCAATCGTGCTATAGAGCTCAAGTTAGGGAGTTAGTTTTCTCTCCAAACCTTACTCTGAAAATGAGTAATCATGATACCATAATCCGCGAGTTTGAAGCCATGAGGAGGAAATTATCCCACCATTGAGTCCGAAGGGATTTCCCAAGGGCTTGTTAGGAGAATGTATTGAGATGTGGAGGGATTGGTATAACCTATCGCTAAGAGGGGAGTGCCCTTGTCCCTATTGATGTCACTGCACCACCAAATCCTATAGTATATTGGTATGGTACCAACGTATGTTAGAGATATGGAGTCGAGGGGCATCGATTCAGCTTTGCCCTATCAACCTAAAGTCACCAGGTAAGTCACTCATTAGCACAACCAACGTACTCTTGTTGTATATGTACATCCATATTGAAGAACTTTCATAGGCATGGTCATAATAAATGTTGAGTCACAAACCATTGCATGCACCTAATCTTTGAACGAGATCCAAAATTTTGTGAATTCACTCCACCGCAAATTTTCTTATATGCAATCTCTTATGACATCGATCTCTATAATCATTTCCTTGAATTGAGTTGTAGCTATAGAATAACCATTTCCAACACGCCTTTCTAAACTCTAACAAGAGACTATACCCGAAGAATTTCTTATCGAATAAATGGATGGACAATTCTAATATTCTCGCACAAAATATAAGGATATTTTTCTCTCGACCATTTATTCTTCTCTATTCGAAACCCTAGGCCATTTCTCTTCAAGTTTTTGCATCATCTGAATGTTGACATAGTATCATAGTGAAGGTCTTGCCTTGTGTCATAATCATCTCTAGTATGGTAGTGCCCTCGCTCTATCTTTGTTGACGCTTTCATTTTGGCCTAGTGGTCGGAATCAGCAAGATTTTTAAGTGTTTGGCGAGAATCTACCTCTTCTCCGACAGGTTATTTTCTGAATTTGGCCTGCTCAATTACTTTTAAACATTATTAAATATCCATCGGAGCTAGGGTCCGTTGAGACTCCATGTATCTGGATCATGCTACTTATTGTTGTTGCTCATCTTATTCTTGAAGGTTGTTCTCCTTCTGGTTGTAAGGAAGACGAGCATTTTCGCTCCTTTGTTGGTTTGCATAATACTTGTTTGAGTGTCGCTGTATGTTAATTTCTCTATGTTGCTACGAATCCAACTGATTTTGATGTTTGTAGTGGCTCCACTAGCCGTGAAGCTATTGAGTTTACTCTTGAAACCTCAAGTTCCCTTTTTGTTAGCTCATCTGACATACCCGACATTTCCTTAGTTGTTGACCCATTTCTCAGTTCCAATTTCAAGGGCTGAAGGAAGAGCATAATTGTGTCCTTGGTATCCAGAAGTACAATTTCTTTTATCAATGGTGATCCACCCAAATTCTTTACCAATTCTGCGGAATCCAAAAATAGGAATATGTGTAACAATACCTTTATTTTCTGGTTAACTAGTTTTTGGTCCTCTAATATTACTGGGGTTTTCAGTATTCTGACATAACTAAAAAAGGATATGGGATAATAGGTTGCGGGGGCAAGTCAATCCATCCTTTTACTTTAACTACGAGCCTGCTTCATTCACTATCGGTTATGTTATCCCTTCTCAATCCTATCCCCTTAGAAGCACTATCCTTAAAGGTTGAACTCTGAACCAGAAAGAGTAGCTCTAATTTTAAAACAGTTTTAGATATCTGGTCAATGGATTAATAAATGCCACAAATTACATGGGTTTACACTTCACTTCAAGTTCATCAAGGGTTGATAGCATGCCGTAATTGCTGTGATTGAATGATCTCTTTTTCGATAATGGATTATCTACGCAGGTGCTAGTCCAACGATCTGCTTATCAGTCTGACTCTCACCTTTTGGTTTTGGGTTAACCAAGGAGAAATACCCCTAGTAACACATTCATATTTCTAGCCTTTCTCTCGGCCAAGCATTATTCCATCTCCCAACATGGCTGCTAATAACTGGTTTTGTAGAAGGGTGTTGTAGAGCTTCATTATGAAGTAGAGTTGCTAGCCATAGTTTGATTTTTGAATTCTGGAGCTATACATCACGTGACTAGATACCGAGATCTCCTTTTTAGCTCCTCGTAATCCCTTATATTATCACCTTTCCTAGTGGTTACAATGTAAAGGTCACTTCTATAAGCTCTCTCACATTCTTTTCATTTGTCTTGCATCATGTGTTGTTTACCAGTAATCTTCGATGCGATATCATCTCAATTTCTCGACTAGTTATCCAACTATATGATCTGATTTAATTAACCTCACTTTTATGTACTCTACAAGCGCCCTGGGAGTGGGCAAATTTCTCCTTCCCTACAGATATCTAATGTCTTCAACTCTATTTAATCTTGTCGATTCCAAGTGGTGCTCTTAGTTGTGCTGTCGTACTATCTATTTTCATCTGGTAACTCTCCTTGTGAATCTAATTTTATGCCTTATGGAATCAAGGATCAGGGTATGTTCCTTTTGTTAGGATAAAAAGATATTGCTCGCACTCATCGTGAGATGTTCTCCTAAACAATCATCTACCTTCTCTGCTTGTCCACGTGACTAGATAACTTAGGTTACTCTTCTCTGATAAGTGCATCAAGACTTTTCACCCTTTTCATAATTATTCATACGGTCGCTTCGAGTCCTTATTCTACAGTAGCTCATAATGATTTTAAGTACTTTCTCACCATTGTTGACGATTTTCTAGGGCTATGAGAGCTTGTCTCATGGGTTTCAAAAGTAATGATTTTTTTCCCTTAAAGTTCAAGCTTAAATTGCCATGATTTCAAACCAAAGTGTGTCCCCTTTTCAAAACTCTTAAATGGGTCGGATTTGATAAGGTTATGCGGATTTTTGGTCACTCATCTTCTAGGAGTATTGGCAACGTCATTGTCACGTATGGGGAAGTTTGCTACCTCTGGCATTCTACCGCCATAGGAAGGGTTAGATTGTTCGAATTATGATAATCCCATAAGTAGATGACTTCCTTTCCACCCTCATGCGCTTCTGGCATAGAGGCCTTGTGTCGCTTATTGCTAGGAATGAAATCAAATTCCATGTATTTCATTTGCGGCGTCAATCACACCCACGTTGCAAGAGTCTTACCATTTGAGCTCAACTATTTACCTTACACTCAGGGACACAACTGGTGTATCCTACTTGATCACTTCTTTAAAATCTCAAGTTCACATACATGGTATCCACATTATCTATGAATACTAGTTACCACTATGCTTTATTTATCTGATAATTGATGTAGTCACCTGGATTAAACCATGTCAGCATCATTAATAGAAATCTTCGTGTCTCTTAGCATATAACCTCATGGAATACTCTGCTCAGCACATTAATTGATTCCTGAATAATTCCAGCCCAATCTTGAACTCCGTTGCTCCTTACTGTATTAGGTCTATTTGGAATTGAAGTTTCAAACGTGTCAAAGTCACCCTGTGATCTCATATATTCAGTAGGTAACTTTATTGTCAATTTATTATGGCACATGTTAGAGTAATCGTGAAGGCCACCACGGGTTTAGTTTGGGTGTTCGCATAGAGATTAAGAAGTAAGGAGGGTGAATAGGTTATTCTCAAAACTTTCCCATGAAGATGTTATGTGAAATGATAATGAAGGGTACATAAGCACATTTCCCGTTAGGTTGCACTAGGAGTATGATGTTTCTCATGTATTTGTGTTTTCATATGTCTATGTCTAAGGAGGTAGTTGGAAGATCCTTTATGTATCATTCTAGTGTAGATTATTGAAGGTGAAGTTAATGGGTAGTTAGCTTACACGAGGTATCTAGCTGTCATCCTTGTTAGGTAAGTTTAGGGGTTGGGATAGCTTCCGTGAATGTGTTATGGCAAAGCTTGTAAGTCGAGGAGGCCACCTTGAAGGCCGAAAGTGTCGTGGAAGGAAAATATTTTCGCTTGATTGTACATCAATTAGTTTTGACTTGAAAGGTACCTTATTGGTGTTATGATCTAATAATGTGCAGTCCATGTTCATGTGTCATTATGATAATGTAGTTCTTGTGATGCTGAGATTAGTGTTATGGGTATATACATTGTGGTGCTTTGTCGAGTTATTGATGAGTTTTTTGGATGGTTTTGGGTGATTCTCTGACAGGTGGATAGGCCTAGTTACAAAAGAAGATGTTGCCGAAATTTCTAAAAATTTTGGGAGTTAGTCAAAATTTAGGGACTTGAGGTAGGATACAAAAAAGATATGTTATGTTAGGTATTTTTGTCAAGTTTTACCTCTCATTCGAGGAGGAATGATCCTAAGTGGGAGAGAATGTAAGGCCCCGGAAAATTTTGCTAAGAAATATAGGATTTCGGGGTTTCAGGTAGACTAATTTTAATATTTTATGTGCTATAAATATTATGTAAGTGAATTGGATATGGTAAACAAGTGTATAAGTCATATAATAAGTAAGGTGAGGTCCAAGGAGAGGCCTAAGTCTAAGCCAAGTGGGAAACTTTCATAATAGGCTAAAATTCCAAAGGTACTTGCACTAGTCTACACTTTGAACGAGCATATCTGTATGTATATATATAAGGTATTATGTGATGAATAAACTATAAAATGAAAGTTCTTTGAGTCTAGTTTCCAACGCTTCAAACCGTTTGTCATTTGGACATTCCTATAGAAAGTTATGATCAGATTACCAAAGGCTGGAAACATGCGATCCTGTGTCGAATCTGCGATCACAAATCTGTCGCATTTTTGACTCTGCGATCGCAGATCTGTCTCAGATTGGGCCAGTGTTGCCCAATTTTGGGCACCTATTTTTCGATGCATTCTGCAACCCACAATCTTGTTTAGCGGTCCATTCTGCGACCGCAGAACCTGTTTTAGAGGCTTATTTTTCCTATTTTTATAGCCCGACTCCATTTTCATAGATAGGTTTAGGAGCTTCGTTTGGGGTCATTTTCTACTGATTTTAGAGAGAGAAGAGATATATAAAGAGATAAAGGAGGGGCCTAGCTTCATCATCATCCAAATCTTGCTCAAGTCTTCAAGAATCAAGGAAGATAACCATAGATTATCCTCCATCTGGGTAAGTCCTACTTCAAAAATTTCATGCAAGAGGTTAAGGGTTCAAATATGTTGTGGGGGTTAGAAATAGGCCATGCATGTGGGACTAAATTGTAGTATGTGATGTTAAAGAAGTAATTTGGGTAGTTCATGTTAAAATTGGTTGAGGGAAAAGGAATTGCCATTTCTAAACCTTGTAGTCTACTTCACATGTTAGGTGTTTGATGAAATTCCTAAGAGAGTTACACCATGGGCAATCTTCCTAATTTTTAATCGATTTCCGCTATCTCCTTATAGATTGTTATTGCTAGAGGTGTTGTTGTATTGTAGAAACTTAAGGAAAAGCTCTTTGAGGTATGTATGGCTAACTCTAATTCTCATCGGAGAAACCCGTTGTGTTCACTTCCCAGGTATGATTCTCTTGTTGATTTCCTATGGAATTTATGTGCTCTATGTGCTTAATTGAGGAATTATTGCTTCTATGTTGTGTCATGCTACTACCATGTCGTTTTGCTAATGGAGTGTATAAATGGTTATCTTCATGTTCCCTTTTTACCATGTGTGTGATCCTATTATTTGATGAGTGTGATAAAAGTGAAAGGATGGACGGATATGGAATCTGAGTAAAGATATTGTAATGACTTGAAATATGAATCAAGAGGTTGAATTGATACGAAACATGAATCAATGTATTGGGAAGTTGTGGAATATTAACTAAAGAATCAAATTGACACACAATATGAATCAAGAGATCCTATTTATATGAAAGATGAATCAAAGAATGATATGTGTTGGGGATCAAAAGGCTTAAAAATGGTAAAAGCGACCTAAAATATCCATGAATCGACAGGAGAATGTCATAGGGGTGAGATGACCTATCCGATCGGGCTGGGATCGGACTCCATGCCGTACACATGGAGATTTGATATTGTGATATGATGATGATTATTGTCCTCACTATTTCAGTTGAGATGTCCTAGCCGATCGGGAAGAGATAGGACTCCGTGTGCAAATGCCACATTGTTAGCGTAGCCGATTCGGGCAGAGATCGGACTCCATGTGAACATGACATGGCGGTGATATGAGATGTGATGATATTCGGACCTCACCGAGGATGGATTAGCCGATCGGGCAGATATTGGACTCCGTGTGACAACGACACGGAGGATCAGTAATAATAATAACAAGAGGAACTAAAGAGAACATTAACCAAAAGATGGCAAAACGGGATGAGGGATTTGGTAACTCTTGTTTGTGTTTTCCCTTACTTCGGTGAATTGTTTTATGATGTTTCTATTTGTATCAGTGATTGTTGATTATCCTATGTATAGTAGGTTTGCTCATACATACTAGTACTATTCAGTGGAATCCGAGGGGGCTACATCTTTTATATGGATGTAGGTGGTTCTGTAGCAGGTAGCGCCGATCCCCGATAGTGGTGCTTCCTCCTCCTACCTTACAGCAGCTTCGGTAAGCCCCACTTCCTTCTGGGGCCGTATGTTGATACATATATTGCTCTCTTCTTTTGTATATGTTTTTCCTTTTGAGGTATAGCCGGGGCCTTGTTGCCGGCAGGTCTATATACACTTCTCCGTACTCTTAGAGTCTCCGTAGACACTATGTGGGTTGTAAATATGTTTTTGGGTAGTTGTTGTACTTACTTGTAATCGTGGTCCCGTGTCGGAAATGTTGTTTGTAGTATGTATGTTTTGGGAAGATCTAATGTTAAAACGTTAAATGAGGAAATTGGGCTTTATGTTGTGAATCCACACATTTGATTTTCTCTTGCTATTTCATATGAATAATGTATGCAATAAATACGTGGAAATGCGTCGGGTAGGAAAGGTAAATCAGGTTCGCTTGACAGGGTTCATTCGGTAAGACGTCGGTGCTGTCCTTCGGTTTGGGGCGTGACATTTAGCCCCAATTAATTGGTTAATTTTATTTGTGTACCTTATTTATGAATTCCAATATTCTTTGCCTTATTTGATTTACTCTACTAAGTGCTATATTATCCCCATTATGATTTCTTTCAAACACACGAACACAATGAGAAAGATACAGAAACACCTACACACAAACTGTTAACCTTATTCACACACACTCTCAATTGCAGTTCTCTCTGTTACTTGTGTTTGTTGCACTGTCTAGCCAGCTAAAAGCCAAGGCTAGACTATTGGACTCAACTTGCTTTTCACTTTCCTGTTTCTATCTATTGACTGGTATGCCTCTATTTTCATAATCATTCAATATTCTATGTAAGTAGACTTATATTCTTCATATTTACTACTTTTAAACAACATGTCTATCTCTGTTATCATGTCCCATTCGATATATTATGTATTCAGCCTGCTATAGATATCAACATGCTTTTGTTTGCCCTTATGTTTCTGTTAACTATGATGCTTTAACTCTTGTGAATTTGTCATGTCCAATATGTTAGTATGGTTAATACACTTCAACATATTCCTGTTTGCTCCAGGATACTTGTTCACCTGTCTCTCAACTAGCATGTTTCAATCCCTATCCTATTTTATGTGTTTACCTTAACAGGTTCCTAGTTAATTCATGATTTCTATGCTCTCAACTTTTTCTACCTTTTCTGTATGCTTGTCTGATTAGTAAATTGATCCCTGCATGTTGTTCTCTGTTTAATGTATGCCTATGTGATCACTTAGTAATAGTTAATAAACTAATCCAACTTAGGCAATGTGAAACCATGTTTGGTTTGATTGTGACTCTGTTCTGTCTACTGGAATACATATTTGAACTCAATCTGCTAAATGTGGTTATGTTTGTAGTTTTAATCTTGTAACCTGTTTCTATCCAAACTATTTTTCCTTAAACCAACTCCTACTTTTATATTCTATTTTCAACCCCTACTCTTAGATATCTAAGGTCCTTCCCCTTCATTGTGAGCACTGCCTAGGAGTCCATGAGACTCGTTTCGAACACTAACACACTGGGGCTGGCCTTTCCAAACTTGTTCAGAAAACTGTTTCTTTAAAAGGGTTCTGGTGTGAGCATTGCACGGGGTCCCTGAGGTCCTTGGGAACTTTGACACACCAGAAGCCCGTTTGGTGTATTATGAGATACTGGTATATTCTAGATTTGATTGAAGGCCTAGCTTCCAGGTTTACTTTTGGGTCTGTCAAGGCTCCCTGTAGTATAGTGATTTCCATCATGTAATTCATTTTTATTGGTCTGTAATAATAATCTATGTAAACAGATATGGGGTTAATAGTAAATGTTGGGGAGGGATTATATATATCTTTTATCATATCCGGGTAGAAATCATTGTCGTAGGCTATTGTGATATTTATATGCATTAGAAACCATGTTCATAGGGTTTATCTCATTATGCTGAATTTTCATCCTAGAAAATATTCTTCTAGGTCGTTTATCAATTCTGCATTAATAATCATGTTCTCAAAACCTCCATGTGTGAATTAGAAATCATGTTTCTAGGAGTTATCTTGTTGAATTTGCTTGAAAACTAGCTAACGCCTTTATTCGCCTAGATATCATGTATATATGAAACACATATAAAAATCAGTCTTGACACTTATACATCATGCATATAGGAAATAAGTGTAAAAATAGTTTCAAAATATAGATATCATGCCAATAAAAATGTATAAAATCGTTTTCTATGTTTAACTGCCATGAAATAATGCTTGTAATCAGTTTCAACACATAGACAGCATGCCTATAGGGTCTAAATAGATAAAATCTACCTTTAAAAAATCAATCATTGGTTTATAATTATGGTTTGATTAACGCTTAGATACCATAGGATTCTGCCCGGTTATCACTTAGGCAAGCCTTTAGGACAATTAAAATTCTGAAGTTTTAAAACTGTGTTTGTTTGACTGCTTATAAACGTGCCCAGATTCAATAAGTGATAACAAACCAGTAGGCAAACTGTTAGGTGCTCACTGCCTCTCCTTAATAAAACTTTTGCATATTCTGTTTGTGCTTATTTAAATATCATGCCTATAGGACTCTTAAATCATTTAAAACTGCCTGTTTGAATAGCGTGCAACTGTTTGTATATCTATGGAGGTACATATGATCCCCCTTAATTCCTCTTTATGTGACAGTCCTACTTGATTTTGTTTGTCGCTTAGTTTTGTTCTTTTCAGCAACATAGGTGAGTCTAGAACAACCTTAAATAGATGTCCTAAACACCTCCAGGGCCATAGGTAAGGGACGGGTAGTGCACGCATAGGATACGTACCAGATGCTATTAGAACGCTTAGATAATAATTGAAAATGGGAGGGTAATTGGGTAGTAAAAGAGATGATGACCTGTGCGCTAATGCTATGCGTAACACCTCTATTTGAGGAAGGTTACCGAGTATTGCATGGAAGTGATCCTACAGGATAATAAACTTAGGACCCCCTTAATTCCCGTTTTAAATAACCTCTATTTGTTTAAATTGCTTTATGACTAATTTTCTTAAATTGTGTTTGCCCGGGACCCACCATTGTGGACCTCGAGGGGTGCCTAACACCTTCCCCTCAAGGTAATTTTGAGCCCTTACCCAATGTCTGGTAAAGTAAATCGGTCTATGAGTTATTTGCTTTAGGTGCCCTAACGCACATTATTCCCTTAGGTGGCGACTCTTCAAATTCCATACCTGTTCCAAAGGGAAATGAGTTATCCCAAAAATGTCGAAACCCAGACTCCGCGAGGAAAAAGGGGGCATGACAACGGGTACACCAAAAGGCGAGACATTCAATCTAATGAATCCCTTATCAAGAAAATCGTGCAACTGCTCCTTCAAATCTTTCCACTCAACTGGGGCCATAAAGTATGGTGCGGTGGAAATTGGTTGAATGCCCGGAACCAAGTCAATGCATAAATCAATATATATGGGTGGCATCCTCGGCAAATCGTTATGAAACACCTCGGGGAGCTCGGGCAAAACTGGTAGTGAATGTACGGAAGGAACCTCCGCACTAGAATCACATATATAGGCCAAATATTTCATACAACCCTTCTTAACCATGCACCGAGCCTTCACGTAAGAAATGACCCTACTAGTGGAATGGCAAGGAGTCCCTCTCAACTCCAATCGAGGCAAATGTTACAGCATTGGCATGACAATCCTAGATAGCATGATATAGTGATAACCAATCCATGCCCAAGATAACATCAAAGTCCACCATGCAGAGTAATAAAGATCTACCCTAGTCTAATAACTTTTGATAGAGACCACACATGGACGATAAATATGGTCTTCCACAATAGAATCTCCCACAGGCATAGACACATAAGTAGGAGCACTCAAAGAATCACGAGACACATCCAAATATGAAGTAAAATAAGATGACACGTAGGAATAAGTAGAGCCCGCATCAAATAAAACTGATGCATCTCTATGGAAAACTGGTAGAATACATATGATGATAACATTCGATGACCCTTCCTCAGGTCTAGTTATAATTGCATAAAAGCGGGGTTGCAGTCCACCACTCTGACCTTCACATATCGGACGACCTCTCCCTAGTTGGCCTCCACCTCTAATGGCATGACAATCACCTCCGGATGCCTGACCATCGCCTCTAGCTGGCTGAGCGAGCAATGAAGCAACCGTTGCCGGAACCATGACACGAGAACCCTGTTGTGGCATGCTGCTTTTGGATTTAGGGAAAAACCTTGTGATGTGCCTCGGATCCTACAAGTTTTAATAGTCCTCGGCTGTTGTGACTGCTGACCTTGGAGCTGACCATGTTAACCTGAATAACCACCCTCATAACTTTGAATTAGGGATGCACTGATTAGATCGGAAGGTGCGATGTAGGCGTTTGATACCAAATTTTTCCCAAAAGATATTTTAAATTGCATATACACCTTCAAAATCATGCATCAATAGCAATTGTTATTTTTCCATAATTTTTCTATATTTTTATTAATTTGTCCAACATTTTATTTCCAATAAAAAATTACAAAATTGCATCACGAATGATTCAAAATCATTTCTTTATTTAATTTATTGTTTATGATCCTAATAAGACCAAAGTATTTCATAATTTGCTAAATTTGCATATTTTGGCTATAATTGCAATAACCTTGCAATTATAGCCCAAGCATATGATTTTGCACTATTTATTACCAGAAATTAGTCATTTTTATTTTAAAATATCAAAAAATTACTCAAAACTATTATCTTTGCATGAAATTCATTTTTTATAATTGTTAGCTATCTTGTAAATTATTTTAATTAATTTTGCATTGGGTATTTAACAAATAGCATAATTTCATTTCAATCCTAGCCTAAACGAAACTAGCCCCAAACCCAATTAAATCAGCCCAAACATCTCAGACCCAATCCACTATCCACCTGACCCAATGTCTTGTTCAATCTGGACCATTGATAATTTTTTATCAACGGACCATATCTGTTCTTACCTAAATTAACCTAAAGACCTACCTCTTCCCACTCATTCTCTCTTCTTCTCCGCCGTTACACTCTCCCATTCACTCTCAAGCTCTCTCTACGAAACCCTAATCTCCTCTCACCAGCCTGCTCGCCGGTAACAATGGTGGTTCCACCATCCCTAGCCCCCATGGCTCCCTCACATGCCATATCCTTACTACCCTGAGGTCCTCAAGGGAACCATAGGTTGTTCAACTTACACCCATGGTTGCTTCATGCCGTTCTCAGGCCACCCTTGTCCGTCCGAGTAAGACTTTTCTATTTTTCGGCTAGATCCATGGCTTCTAAGCCGGAATCTCTCTATCTCTATGTTATCTCTCTCTGAAACCCTAACTCATATCTTGAATCTTCAGATCTTCAACAAATTTGAGTATATTTTGAGTTATCTTTACTTTTTTCTTGAGAATCTCTCCGATTATTCAAAAACGCCTCTTCATCTTAAAACTAGGGTTTCTCAACCCCTTTTCAAAATGTCTTTCCCTCTGATTTTCAGTATTATTCTATGATTCTTACTATGTTTAAACGGTTATTTAAGTTGCTTCCCCTTTTATATGATTTATTATGTTGAAAACCCTAATTCTTGGTCTTAATCTTGGGTTCTGAGTTTCTCTTTGATAATTTGTTTGTTTAATTAGTATATGTGCTTGTTTCTCATGAACGTTCTGAGCCTTTTTGGTTTTCACCCTTTTTGGCTTATTAGGATTTCTTATTTCTGCTTCTTCTTGCATATTCTGTGTTTATCTCGCTTATTTTCAGAAATTTTTGTTCATTTCCCTAATCAGTACTATGTTCTAATTGAATCCCTAATTTTATGTGATTTTTACCCTACTGTTCTTAGTAGCGTTTCTGATTCTTGCATCTTCTTGCCTATTTTGTGTTTATTTCGTGTATTCATAGAGACTTGTGGTAATCTCCCCTTAATATGTACTACTCCTACTCGAATCCCTAATTTCTTGTAATTGATAGCTTTCACTAATCTCTTGTGATGATCTTCTTACTGATTTTCAACCTCTAATTTATTTTCTTGCCTTATTTTATGGCCGACTATGCTGTCAAATTGATTCTTATGTTATTTCTTTAATTAGAATATTATGTACCTAGCATGATTACTTGCCTATACTTACTGTTTGAACTATTTCCTTAAGTTGTAAATGGTATCTTTCCTTATTTGTGTCACGACCCAAATTCCTACTCAGGTCGTGAGGGCGCCCAACACCAAAGTCAGGCAAGTCAACACTAGTTACTAATTAAATTACTTAAACAAATGAGATGTTCAAATACTTATCTAGTTTTAATTTAAGCAGTCCTTAAATGAAAGTGAGGAAGTGAGGCAATGTAATCTAAAGTAACTCAAAAAAATCGTTTGCCAGCATAAAACAGAGTAGTATAATACTAGTGAATCAACAACGTGTGCCAAGACCTAGTGTCACAAGTCCACAAGCGACTAGTGGAATATACAAATAAACAAAATGAATGTACAACTGTCTGAAAGGGGGTAGACAGAAATATCCCAAAAGTAATAGAAACTCCACAGTGCCGCTGCAGAACGCCAGGAAGAGCAGCTCACCGTGTAGTCAAATCCCGGTAGTACTCTCAGGGACGAACACCCAAATGGTGACCATGTGCAATAACCTCAGAACCTGTACAATTAAGTACAGAAGTGTAGCATGAGTACATATAAACAGATATGTACCCAGTGAGTATCCCTTCTAAACTCGAAGAAGTAGTGACGAGAGGTAGACGTATTACTCACTAGGGTCGTTATGTGGAAATTATATGCCACTAATTGAATCTTATGCCAATCTGCGATGTAGAGAGGATGAACTATATGTATTTGTCAAGATAATTGGATATGTGCAAGTGTTGAGGTAATGAATTGTATACCAGTTGTAGGGATAACAAATACTGTGTAATGATGCTTGGAAATGTGTTTCGGGGGTTCTCTGACAGGTGGATAGGTCTAAATACAAAGGAGACTCTGGCGAAATTTTCTGAAAATACTGGAGTTAGTGTAAATTTGGAAGTTTCCATATCATGTTTTCAAAACCAAACGATTCCTTTAAAATCCTCATTCGAGGACGAATGATCTTAAGGGGGGGAGAATGTAAAGACCCGTAAAATTTCTAGTTTAAAATAATGCCCGAATAAGTCCCCGAGTTGTTATATCTGTGGAAATTCTTAAAACGGACCTTGGTTGTGTAAAAGTACTCCGGGATTTGAAAGAACTTGATTTTTCTAAAAATTGGGTGTTATGCGACGCACTATGCAGTCGCATAATGTGTATGCGAACCGCATAGTGGCCGCATACACGGGCATATCACTGCCCCACTGAAGGACAACTATGCGGTCCAATCTGCGACCGCATTTCGATTCTGCGGACCGCATAGCTGTCGCATTGTTGCCTTTGAGTTTTGGGGAGGGGTGTTATGCGACACACAATGCGATCACATAGCGTGTATGCGGACCGCATAGTGGTCGCATACACGGGCATAATGTTTTCAAATTTGGACCACCTGGGGGCCATTCTACGGTCCAATCTGCGGACAACATGTCAGGAATGCGATCGCATTCCTGACAGCATATTCGACACGGTCTTTTAATTTTCTAAATTTTTATACCCGACCCCAGTTTCATTTAGCCCCTACCCCCTTTCATTTTAACTTGTTTCTAATCAAAATAGAGAGAAGTGAGAGTGGGTTCTAGAGTGAGAAGTCCTCATCTTCCCCAAATTGGTCCTCCATCTCTACTCAGGCCTGGAAGTTTATCGAGTACTCGTCATCTTCTTCATCATAAGATGTAAGTCTTCACCCTATTTCCCCAAATTCTCAGAATTCAGCTAAGAATAAAACACACATAGATTAGTTCTTGAGGATGAAAAGTTGAGAGCTTGCATGCATGTGAATAATCTTCCATAACCTAGTAAAGGGAAGCAAGTAGAGTAATCTTTCACTAAAAAGGGTTTTATTTAATATAAGGGATCACATAGTGTTTGATAAAATGCTCAAATGAATTCGAGACTCCTAATTCTAAGGTAAATGTGTCGCATTGTGAACTAGATTGAAGGTGCTAGACGGTTCGGTGAATTGCGATAGAAATTAAAAAGGGAAATTCGACTCCAGGTATGTATGGCTAACTTTAATCTTTGTAAAATGGCTTTGTGGTGCCCGAGCATACGGTACGTGTATTGGTGTGAATATGTGCATTTGATTGTTCGAGTTGTGTTGAAGTGTGAAGTGTATTCCTTGCATGTCTTAAGTTGATCACCACTGCTGTGCTATATGAAATGATGCTAGTAGGATAATGAACCCAAGAGTATGAATGTATATGCTAAAGGCTGTGTAACAAGTAATGAAAAGGAGTTGTGTTGTGATGTAATTGAATAAAACGGCTGTGGCGATATCGTATATGATTCACTGTTTGGTCAGGTTGGTTGTGTCACGATTGTTTTCTTTTTATACGTATTATGGGTTGTAAAGAAGTTGTATTCCCATTGCTGAAATTTTCTGTGATTGAATTGTGAATTGTCATTGTTGACATGAGATATGATTGTTTGGTGAAATCGTGTTGCGCGCCGCAACATGAGGGCTAAGGGTGATATGTGAGAAGTGATAAGGGTGTGATTGTGATTATCCGGTGTGATCGGGTTGCACGCCGCAACAGAAACATAATAAGTGTTTGTGATTGATAGGTGGCATTGGGTTGCGCGCCGCAACAGAAGAAATAAGGGTGGAATGTTGAGAAAGGACAAGGGTGGAATGGTAATTCTGATTGTGATTTTGATTGTGATGAAGTGAAAATTGTGGAACCTCCATTGTGTTCTTTCTATATCTTGTGCAGTGATTGTGTGACCCTCTGTCTGTCTCTTACCTGTGCATTGTTGAGTTTACCTAGAGTAAAGTTTGTTCATACATACCAGTACAATTCAAATGTACTGACGTCCCTTTGCCGGGGGCGCTACATTCTTGTGATGATTGTAGGTGGTTCTATAGCAGGTACTCCAGCCCACCGACAGTAGTGCCTCCTCTACGTCCTATCAGTTGTCTTGGTGAGCCCCTCTCCTCTCGGGGCCCTGTGTGGTTCATGCCACCTCTTCTTTCGGATTTTTATTTTGGTATTTGTGTAAGGTATAGCCGGAGCCTTGTTAGCGACAAGTATTATATAACTCCTTCGTACTCTTAGAGTCTCCGTAGACAGGAAATGTGGGTTATGTACATATGTATTTTGGGCAGTATAACTTGTGGACCACGTAAAGTAAAATTCTGTGTTATCTATATTTTGTAAGTATTGTACCACATGCTGGTAATGACATAAATCTATGATTTAATTTCAGATTGTAAGAATGTGTCGTAAGTATAACTGAATAATGTACATTGGAATCTCGGGGTAATACGTGGGATGGAAAAAGGAATCCAGGTCCGCCTTACTGGGTCTACCGGTTCGAGCGCCGGTCGTGTCCCTCGGTTTTGGGGCGTGACACCGGCGGCCCACAAATGAATGGTTTGTCTTGTCAAAGAAAATACTCAGAGCCGGTTACTTCTAGATGACCATGGAAGCAGACTGCATCAAGTATCTCTGGAAATGCTACCGATGTCAGGTAAATGCATATATGATAAAGGTACCTCCAAACGAGTTCAATGCAACAAGCTCACCTTGGTCGTTCGCCACCTGGGGAATGGACGTCATTGGACCGATCGAGCCTACCGCCTCAAATGGACACAGGTTCATCTTGGTAGCAATTGATTATTTCACTAAATGGGTCGAAGCATCATCTTACAAAGCAGTAACTAAGAAAGTCGTGGAAGACTTTGTTTGTGACCGTATCATTTGTCGGTTCAGAATTCCGGAGTCAATCATCTCCGACAACGGATCGAATCTCAACAGTGACCTGATGAAAGCCATGTGTGAGACTTTCAAAATCAAGCAAAAGAATTCCACATGCTATAGACCTCAGATGAATGGACCAGTAGAAGCCGCCAACAAAAACATTAAGAAGATACTGAGGAGGATGAAAGAAAAGCACAAATAGTGGCACGAAAAGCTATCATTTGCCTTACTGGATATCGCACCACAGTCCATTCATCAACTGGGGAAACTCTTTACTTGCTGGTTTATGGTAGTGAAGTTGTTATTCCTGCCGAAGTGGAGATCCCTTCGTTAAGAATTATACAAGAAGCTGAGCTCAGTGATGTAGAATGGACAAAGAGCCATTATGAGCAATTAGCCCTCACAGATGGGAAAAGGATGAATGCAATATGTCATGGTCAACTTTATCAAAATAGAATGTCCAGAGCTTGTAACAAAAGAGTCAAACCAAGACAGTTCACATCGGGGCAGCTGGTGTTGAAGAAGATCTTTCCACATAAAAATGAAGCCAAAGGGAAATTTTCCCCCAACTGGCAAGGTCCATATATGGTTCACCGAGTATTGACAGGAGGAGCACTTATACTTGTAGAAATGGACGGAGAAGTCTGGCCAAAGACAATCAATTCAGATGCAGTCAAACGTTACTATGTGTAATTCTTTATGCTTTCTCAAATGATTTAAATTGAACTACGCCTGACCTGATTCCCTTTTAAGAGGGGATACATAGGCAGCCCTATGGGTTCGGTCACAATTCAATAAACTCTCATTTCC
>ML270722.1:0-73646 GCA_005239495.1 Nicotiana undulata | reverse complement strand
CTCAGGCCCAATATATATATATATATATATATATATATATATATATATATATGTGTGTGTGTGTGTGTGTGTGTGTGTGTGTGTGTGTGTGTGTTCTCTCTCATTAACACAAACACACGAACACATTGGTTTAAAAGCTCTTTCTCACACCCAAAACTTTATGCTCTCTCCCACACCCAAAACTTTCTGCTCTCTCTCTTTTCTCTGGTTACTTGTTATTGTTCTAAGTCAGCCGACTGTAAGCAAATGTTGATTACTATACTCTCTTGCTCTTCACTTTGTGTTCACTATCTCTCTACTGGTATGTTCTGATTTCAATTCAAGTCTCAAACCAATATGTTTCTTTTACTACTTCAGTTTATCATGTTTCTAATCTGTTTCTATCTATTGTTTTGATATGTTTACATTATTGTTCATCTAGCATGTTATGTTATGTCCTTAGGATCAGCATGTTCTTGTAAGCTTACAGTTTGTCTCAATGTGATTCTACCTTGCCTTGATTGCTTGTTTATTTGTTGTCCAATTCTAGTATGCACTTATATTTGCAAAACAGTCTTGTTACCCTAAGTTACCTGATTCTGTGTTGATTCTGAAGTTCATGCTATCTACCAACCCCCATGAATCCCTAAAGCATCTCTGATTCTGTAATTGAGTTCTAATTAACACTCCTGAACCCATGTCTTACTACCTGCACCAAGTAAAAGGGAATTCTGTTTGTTATGTGTTTACCATATATGCTCTATTTGTCCCCAATCCCCAATTACCCCTGTGTGAAGGTTAGTTCTTTGAATGTTGGTGAACATGTTTTTTCCATGTGTTTATTGTTTGATTACCCCAATTCTTGTCAAAAGGCTATTTTACTAAACAACTCTCTTATTTACAGAACTATTTCAACTAAGTCTCTTTCAACACTGCTTTCTTACTAAAACCTTTTCAAACTATGTCAAGCGCTCTCACTCTACTCTTAGGTCCTAAAGTTCTGCCCCTCCAATGTATGACTGCTTAGGGATCCGTATGATATCCCTCTGAACTCTGATGCATTGGAGCTAGCTCTTCCACACTGCACTTACTCAGTTATGGTTGTGAAATCTTGGTGTGAGCACTACCCGGTATCCCTTGAGGTCCGAAGGGAACTCTGACACACCCGGATATGAGAAAGGCTATGGAACATCTATGCATTTGAGGTTCTGGAAATCTGGGCCTATTTTCAGGCTCCCTATAGTGTAACTTATTATTTTCCTTTATCTATTTATGTAATTCATTCCATATTGGTTTGTAATAATAATTGTAAACAAGTATTGGGGATGGCTTGTGAAATGGGAAGGGTAGTTATATATATTATAAATGTCAATGGGTAGATATCATGTTCTTAGGTTTACTGCTTCAACACTTATATATGTTTGTGATTACCACTTAGAAATATTGCTCTTAGGTTAACAAATAGAACCAACATGAGGATGTTACCCATGTGCATTCATAAATCATGCTCTGTGCATTTATAAATCATGCCTTTATAAATTATGTCCTTTGCATTAGACACCATGTCCTTAGGTACTTCCTCAGCATCGCATTGATATTGTTTCATATCTACATTCATCAATTAGAAATCCTGTTCTTAGGATAAATAATGTAAATTGCCTCCACATAAATCCTGCTTAACAACTCAGTAACTCTTTGTGCATTTAGATATCATGCCTTTAGGGATCATGCCTTAACCATTTTGCATATCTATGTGCATATTAGACACCCTGTTGTAAGGTCTCATTTAAAACGCCTAGTTAAACTACTGATGCAGGAAAAGGACATAAGACAGTCTCACATTTGATCATCCTGTTTAAATAAACTGGTAATAATCCCTGTATTTTGTAACACTTAGAACATCATGCGCTTAGGCAAAAACAACTTCTGAATTATTAATAATTCTGGTAACTATTGTGCATTATCCTACGCCTAGGCAAGCCTTAGGTAATCAACTTTTATAAAACTTGAAAATTTGTCTCTTTTATATTTACTGCTAAATGGCTAACAAGCTTAAAATCAGTTGGAAAACTGATTAGGGCCCTTGCTTCTGAGTTCATAAAACAAAGCTGCATATCTTTTGTGTTGGGATATTCGCTTAGACATCATGTCTTAGGATCCTATCTAATAAAAAATGCATCTTGTTTGTGTTTGAGTCTTGTTGTTTATGTGCATTAATTGTGGAGGTAAATCTGAGGTTCCTAATTGCTTCTTTCCTGCCTTTATTTGCTAAAGTCCTATTTGTTCTTGCCTGCCGCTTAGTATTTTCTCCTTTTAACCTTAGGGGTTCTTCTAGAACTTCCTATAGGTAGAGGTCCTAACTTCCTCCAGGGCTATTAAGAAGGGACCTGTAACAACATGCATAGAGGTCGTTAAACAAAACTCGCTTAATAACCGCTAAAGGGTGGGGTAAAGGGTAGATATGGATATGATGAACAGTGAGCTAATGCCACGTGTAGCCCCTCATTGAGGAGTGATTACCGGGCATTGCATTGATGTGATCATATAGGATAAACTACTTAGGACTCCCCTATTCCTTATATATGTATGCATAGGCTGTAAATCCTTTGAAAACCTCTTACATGCGTTTAGACGTCAAATCTTTTAAACTTTAGCACATACGTGTGCTTAGACTGCGAATCTTTTCAAAACCTTTATTTGTTTACCTATATGCTTTCATTTCTTATGTGCTACTTGTTTCAAATGCACAAAGCTTGTTTTGTCGGGAACCACAGTTGTGGACTTTTAGGGGTTCCTAACACCTTCCCCTTGAAGTAATTTCAAGCCCTTACCCAATCTCTGGTTATGCAAATTTGTGTCATAAATGGCCCTTAGTAGGTTCCCTAACTCACCTTAATTCGTTAGGTGGAGACTCTTCGAATTCCTTCTACCTCTTTCCCAAAAGGAAACAAGTTGTCCCAATAATGTTAAAAACCCTGACCGATCCGAATGGGGAGAGAAAAAGGGGGTGCGACAGTAGGTTAGCTGCTCAGGATGAGACCCATATGAACCATTAGTACTCGAAGCACCGTCAGATACCTGAAGTAGTGACTGAATCAGCCAAGGATGATGGCCTCTACTGAATGAACCCTTGCCTCCAGACGAGGCACCACCTAAATCACCAAAGTGACAAAGTCTTTTGTCCACGCTGACCCTGAACCCTCTTCATCCGCCTAGTAATCTCTATAACCCGGGTAAAGGAAATATCATCCTCAGTCTCTCTAGCCATCTGCCAACTAATATCTAAAGTAAGGAAATATGTGAATATTCTCACCCTCTCCCTCTTAGTAAGGATCAAGATTAATGCATTGTGAGTTAAATTCACAATCTGGTCTCTTACTGGGTAATAGTCATGCTACCCTACTAAGGGAGCTTAAATTGGCTACGATTGTCCTTTCTCAAGGTAAACAAATGAGCTTCTCCAGGAATAAATGTGAGAACTGATCCTAAGTTAGTGGAAGTGATCCTGCTGGTCAACCTCAAACATAGTCCTGCCACCACCTCTTGGCCGAATAGTACATCTAAAATACTATGAAGTCAACTCCATTGGACTCCACCATACCCATTTTGCATAGTACCTCATGGAAACAGTCTTTGAAATCCTGTGGGTCCTCACGAGGTGTACCACCAAATCGAATAAGAAATAGCTTAGTGAACTTATCCAACCTCTTCAGACCCTTAGAAGACACCACGGGCCTCTCCCCGGTCTGTGTAACAATAATAGACTAAGCTACTCCAACTGGCAGAACTGTTGGGGTCTGATATCCACGAGCCATCTACTCTTGTGTGTGATTAGCGAGTGTCAGAGCTCCTAACCTACTTTGAGAGACTGTTGGTGCCACCGGAAATGCACTAGTCTGGGACACACTTTCCATAAGTCTCACTAAGTGGAATAACGCTTCCTAAAGTACCGAGGTTGCAATGAACCCCTCCAGGACATGAGATGGTCCAACTGGCACACTCTGTACACGAAACTCCCCCTCCTTCTCGATTTGAGGCTCTACAATAGGTTCTAATGCACGTGCTATAAACTAAGCACTACATCTGCCTCGACCCTAGCCTCTACCCCTAGTAGTGGTAGCACTCAGGGGCTCCGGCTCCTGACTTGCTGTGGATATTGTGCGTTTTCTAACCATATGTAAGAGAACAAGAATAGGAAATATTCGCACGACAGAGTAAGAATGAAGTGTAATTTTTCAAAAATCCTTTTAGCCTCTAGAAGATAAGTACAAACATCTTTGAATCGATCCTCCATACTCTACTCACCTTGCTCATGACTCGTGAGACCTACTCAACCTAGTGCTCTGATACCAACTTTTTATGAACCAAAATCCCAACTGCAGGGCCGTGATGGCGCCTAATGTCCACATGCTAGGCAAGACAACACTGGTAGAAGTGTAGCATGAGTTCAACCGACCCAATGTACTCAGTAAGTGTCCAGTATAACCTTGACGAAGTAGTGACGAGGCTATGACAAGACACCTACTAAAAAGCATGTACAAATATATACATAAAGCAACAAAAATAACAAGTAGAGTATTTAAAATATTAAGGAGGATTGAGCATATAAAAAGGGTGTAAGATAAGAACGGTAAGTACAAAGTCACCATGTAGCCTTTTTCTGAATTAAACAACAATGTAACCCAATAATTCACATCTCTGCATATCAATTAAGCAATGAAATATGGAACGACAATATCCTTAGTGCTTTTCACCCTTCCTCACCAAGAAACAACAACAATCCAAAGTACCAAGCAAGGTGGGAAACCAGAACATCTATCGTGGAATTATGATACACAAATTTAACTTCTAACACTAAAAAAAAAAATTAATCAATAAACACGAAGTGTCACGACCCCAAATCCTACTTTAGGTCGTGATGGCGCCAACATCGGGGTCTGGCACGCCAACACTCAATTACTAAGGGTTCCTCCTTACTTGATTAAACATTTCATCATAAACCAAGTTTTAAAACTTAAAACATTAACCGAAAAGGGGGTAGTTTGCTAGTTTAAATCAAAAGCAACCATAAGAAGGCGTGAGCCTATAAATAAACAGACCTTAAATCATAATAACTACTACGTGAGTGCCAGGAACTTGTGTCACAAGTCTTACGGGCATACTAACAGGATATACAAGATATAATATATACAGTCCCAATGTCTGAAAGGAATAAACGGGAATATAGCAAAAGAAACTCCAGGGTGCTGTCGAGGATCATCAAGGAAAGCAACTCACCGTGAAGTCAGGTCCAACTATGATCACAATCTAGCTCCGGTATGATAACCAGATGCACCAGCCTCAGAACCTATACAATTAAGTACAGAAGCGTAGCATGAGTACATAAATAAATATGTACCCAGTGAGTATCCCGTCTAATCTCGAATAAGTAGTGACGAGAGGTCGACTTGACACTAACTAAGGTCCAACAGTATAATATAACAATATATGATGAAAGTGGTAGGCATGTAAGGTGTAACGACCCGACCGGTCGTTTTGCGTATTCGGACCCCTATCCCCTAAATAATACTTCCCGTAGCGGCTTATCGTGATTTGTGACTTGTGGGGACGGGTGGTTCGGGATTTGGAAGTGTTTCGAATAGCATAGGAACACTTGGTTCCTTAAGGTTGGCTTTTAAAGCCAAATTTGACTTCAGTCAACATTTTAAGTAAACAAACTCAGAATTGAGTTTCGACGATTCCAGTAGCTTCGTATGATGATTTCGGACTTGTACGTATGTCCGGAATGGGTTTGGAATTACTCGGGAGCATTTCGACGCCAGATAGCGAAATATAGTTTCCTTAAGTTTGAAATTTGGTCTGGAACGTGATTTTATGTTATCGAGGTCCGAACGGAATTCCGAGATCGAGAATAATTTCGTTATGTCATTCATGACTTGCCTGCAAAATTTGGTGTCATTCTGAGTAGTATAGGTCAGTTCGGCGCATTGGAACCGAATTCTAGAACATAGAAATTCTTAAGTTTGATCCTAAGTGCCCAGTCTTTCCTGTCCAACTCGCAAGTGCGAGCACCAGCTCGCAGGCGCGAGACCGCAGGTGCAGTCCTCGAGCCGCAGGTGCGGAACCCCTGTAGGCCAGGTAGTGCACTTTCACTTAAACACGAGATTTCCTTCATTCTTTCCATTTTACACCTCCATTGAACACTTGAGAGCTTGGGAAGAACTCTCCACCACCTAGCTACTAAGAGGTAAGTAAATTCTACTAAAATGTTAGATTATTACACCAAAACTTAGGTAGATTAACATCTAAATAGTGTAAATCATAGGGGATAGAGTGAAAACCTAGGGTTGATGAACTTTAGGGAATTTCACCACTTTTCTACCATGAAATCATATAAAAATTACATATTAATAACCCTTAGGCCATGGGTGAGTGTTATCTTCGAAAAATTTCCGGAACCCGAGCATGTGGGCCGGGGGTGTATTTTGGGATTTCTTCAAGAATAGGGAATTTACTAAATAAGAAGGAGAATTTCCATACCTTGAGAATGCATTGACATATTTATATATCATTTGACTAGTTTTGAGTCCTCGGGTGTAAATTTTAGAGTTTCGGGCAAGTTCTTGGCCAGGAAGTTGATTATACGCGAGGTGAGTCTTCTTTCCAACCTTGTAAGAGGGAATTGTCCCCATAGGTAAATGTAAACGATTGGGTTGTCCTTATTTGANGTGTCGGGTAGAATTTAGGACTTCACAAGCATGCCTCTATGTGCCTTACCTGTATCCTTACTTGTGTTCCTGGTTGCTTATTACCCTTGAAATTAACATGAGAATTTCGGAAGATATGTGTAAGTTTAAGTGTTTAAATCCCTGAATTTAAGAATAATCCATGATAAATTCCTGAATTTCCTGATAATTCTGTGTATGTCTTCGAGCACCCGTGTCGCATGTATAATTCGTGAGCGGGGTAGCCTTATATTTATGTCAACCGCGTCGCATGATCGATTCACGAGCGGGGTAATAGATGCATCTATGGTTCGTGTCGCTCGACCTCGGCAGTGCACATTAAAATTTCTGCATCGCTTCGGCGGTACGCCTCGGTATATTATATGCTATGTGCTTTATTGAGAGTCTTATTATTATTCTTACCAAATAAATTGTTCTGTGAGAAAGAAACTTGTTATTTTGTTACATATTGTTACTTGGACCTTACAGGGAGATCGTTATCTGTATATACTGATGCTTCATATCTACTTTCTTTCCATAAATGTTATTACTATTTAGATTCATTAAATCATATTATTGATGACGAACCTAGTGAGTAAAACGTCTACATATAGTCACTACTTCTACGAGTTTAGATGGGATACTCATTGGGTACAGATTTGTTTATATGTACTCATGCTACATTTCTGTACTTAATTGTACAGGTTCTGATGTTGTTGCACCTGGTCACCATTCGGGTGTTCGTCGCTGAGAGTACTATCGGGATTTGACTACACAGTGAGCTGCTCTTCCTGGCGTTCTGCAGCGGCACTGTGGAGCTTCTATTATTTTTGGGATATTTCTGTCTACCCCCTTTCAGACAATTGTACATTCATTTTGTCTATTTGTATATTCCACTAGTCGCTTGTGGGGTTGTGACACTAGGTCTTGGCACCCGTAGTTGATTCGCTAGTATTTTGATAATTCCATTTATGCTGGCAAATGATTTTGGGTTATTTAAAATCAACTTGCTTCATTTCCTCACTTTTAGTAAACGACTCCTTAAATTTAAAAACTGGGTAAGTGTTTGAACATCTCATTTGTTTAAGTAATTTCTTTAGTAATTAGTGTTGGCTTGCCTGACTACGGTGTTGGCCGCCATCACAACCTGAGTAGGAATTTGGGTTGTGACAATACGGTATCAGAGATCTAGGTTCACGTAGGTCTCACAACTCACAGGCAAACCTAGTAGAGTCTTGCGGATCGATACAGAGACGTCTGTATTTATCTTCAGGAGGCTACAGGGTGTTAGGAAAATCTCTCTTTATTCTTATTCTATCGTGCAGTTGATGGTCTTAATAAATTTCATTCTTGTACTCTCTCACAGATGGTGAGGACCCGTGCAGCTGATATTCTAGGCTCGGGAGATGCTGCTACCCTCGTAGTCCGAGGCCGTGGCAGAGGCCGGAGGAGGGCACCGGCCCGAGGTAGGGGACGGGGGCGCCCCAGAGTTACTCCATTAGCACCCCCGGAGGATTCTATCCCTGAGGAGCAGGGTGAGGTGCCCCCAGCAGATCCAGCTCCGATGAATTTTATGACTTCACCAGGCTTCCAGGAGGTCATGGGCCGTATGATGCGGTTCATGGATACTATGACTCGGGCTGGGTTCTTTCCAGCGGATCGTGATACATCTCAAGCAGGAGGGGGAGTTCAGACCCCTACCACCAAGGTCGCAGGTCATGCAGCGGCAGTATATCAGACTCCGGGTACTCTGCCCACGGGTGGAGAACAATCAGCAGTAGCACCCGAGCTTAGACCAGTCGCGGACCGTGATCCGCGGACGTTACTTGATAGATGGACTCGATTGCACCCTCCTGTCTTCGGGGGTGATATGGGAGAGGATGCCCAGGATTTTATTGATAGGTGCAGGGACATGCTGCACAACATGAGGATTTTGGAGTCCCATAGAGTTGATTTCACTACTTTTTAGCTAGAGGGAAAGGCCTGCAGATGGTGGCAGTCATTCATCCTGGGTAGGCCCGCAGGTTCCCTTCCTCTCACATGGGAGCAGTTTACTCAGCTATTCCGGGACAAGTATATTCCACCCTCTGAGAGGGAAGAGCTGCGGTATCAGCTCGATCAGCTGGAGCAGGGGAAGATGACAGTGACATATTACGAGGCCAGGTTTTCAGAGTTGTCCCTTCATGCCCTCATGATTCTTCCTACGGATGTTGAGAGAGTGCGAAGATTTGTAGCTATGCTGCACTCAGGTATTAGGGCCAGCATGGCCCGAAAGGTGGAGATGGGTACTCCTTATCAGCTTGTGGTCGAGATAGCTCGCCGGATTGAGGGTTACCGATCGAGGGGCAGAGAGCAGGGTCAGTAGGATAATAGGGCTAGATTTTTGGGAGATTTCCGAGGCGCCCCAGGCAGGGGGAGGGGTCAGTTCAGCAGAGGTCAGCCTAGCAGGCCTCCATATTCAGCTCCTCCACCACCTCCCCGTGGTGCTCTAGTGAGGCCTTATTTCAGTGCCATTCCGGAGAGTTCTTATCGCCCACCAGCCATCCAGGGTTCCTCCGGCGGGTATTCAGGTCATCAAGGTTCTCCCAGTCCCTACTTCAGTGCTATGCTAGATGTTTCTCACCGTCCCCAGCTATTTAGGTTTCTTCTTCTTCAAGGCAGCAGGCCATGCCTTCAGTGAGATTCTACGAGTGTGGGGATTCAGGCCATATGAGGAGGACTTTTCCCAAATGTCAGGGCAAGGCTGTTCAGCAGAGTTATCAGCCTACATACTCAGCACCGGCGCTCCGTCCACCCGGAGGTGGAGGACAGGCTGGTAGAGCTCGTCCCAGAGGTGGAGGCCAGTCAGAGGGAGCTCAGTTAGCTCCTATTTAGTTCAGCGGAGGTCAATCTTTAGGTACTCCAGCCAGATTCTATGATATTTCGGGCCGAGCAGATGCAGTGCCCTCAGACGCCGTGATCACAAATACTATTTCAGTATGTGGTAGGGAGGCATCAGTGTTGTTTGATCCGGGATCTACTTATTCATATGTGTCAGCCTTATTTGTTTATTTTCTGGATGTTCCTTGCGAGTCCTTGGATTCTCCTATATATGTGTCCACTCATGTGGGCGATTCTGTTGTGGAAGACTGGGTCTATCGGTCTTGTATGGTCACCTTTTGTGGGTTCGAGACTAGAGCGGACCTTCTATTGGTCGACATGGTTGATTTTGAGATCATCCTGGGCATGGATTGGCTATCTCCCCATCATGCCATCTTGGATTGCCATGCCAAGACGGTTACTTTGGCCCTGCCCGAGTTACCTAGGTTGGAATGGAGAGGTTCCTCAGTTAGTGCAGCCAGCAGAGTTATTTCCTTCCTGAAGGCTCAACATATGGTCGAGAAGGGTTGTTTGGCGTATCTTGCCTATGTGCGGGACACCACTGCCGAGTTTCCAACGATTGATTCAGTGCAAGTTGTTTGAGAGTTTGCAGATGTCTTTCCTTCAGACCTTTCGGGCATGCCTCCGGATCGAGATATCGATTTTTGTATTGATGTAGCTCCATGAACTCAACCTATTTCTATTCCCCCATACCGTATGGCTCCAAAGGAATTGAAGGAGAAGCTTAAGGAGTTGTTGGCTAAGGGGGTTTATCAGGCCGAGTGTATCACCTTGGGGTGCTCCAATTCTATTTGTAAAGAAGAAAGATAGGTCTATGCGGATGTGCATCGATTACCGCCAGTTGAAAAAGGTCACTATTAAGAACAATTATCCATTGCGGCGCATCGATGATTTCTTTGACCAGTTACAGGGTGCCAGGGTATTTTCTAAAATTTACTTGAGATCGCGGTATCATCAGCTGAAGATTCGGGCTTCGGATGTTTCGAAGACTTCTTTTCGTACGAGATATGGCCATTATGAGTTCCTAGTGATGTCCTTCGGCTTGACTAATGCCCCGACATCATTTATGGACTTGATGAACAGGGTGTTCAGGCCGTATATTGATTCCTTTTTCATCGTCTTCATTGATGACATTTTGATTTACTCACGTAGCCTGGAAGAGCACGAGCAACATTTGAGAGTTGTGCTCTAGACCTTGCAAGGACAAAAGCTATATGCTAAGTTCTCCAAGTGTGAGTTTTGGTTAGATTCCGTTGCATTCTTGGGGCATGTGGTATCTTGAGAGGGTATCAAGGTTGATCCTAAGAAGATTAAGGCAGTTCAGAGTTGGCCACGTCCTACCTCTGCGACAGAGATCAGGAGTATCTTGGGTCTAGCAGGCTACTACCGGCGATTTGTGGAGGGCTTTTCATCCATTGCAGCCCCATTGACTAGATTGTCTTAGAAAAATTCTCCATTTCGCTGGTCTGATGAGTGTGAGGCTAGCTTTCAGAAGCTCAAGAATGCATTGACTTCAGCACCAGTTCTAGTATTTCCTTCCGGTTCGGGGATGTATACGGTGTATTGCGATGCTTCACGCATTGGCTTGGGGTGTGTATTAATGCAGGAAGGGAGAGTTATTGCTTATGCTTCGCTCCAGCTGAAGGTTCATGAGAAGAATTACCCTGTGCACCATTTGGAGTTGGCGGGGATTGTTCATGCTCTTAATAGTTGTAGGCATTACTTATATGGGGTGTCTTGTGAGGTGTATACGGACCACCGCAGCTTGCAGCACTTGTTCAAACAGAGGGATCTTAATTTGAGGCAGGGCAGGTGGCTTGAGTTACTAAAGGATTACGAAATCACCATTCTCTATCATCCGGGCAAAGTGAATGTAATAGCAGATGCTTTGAGTAGGAAGGCGGAGAGTATGGGTAGCTTGGCCTATATTGCAGCAGAGGAGAGACCGCTAGCCTTGGACATTCAGTCCTTGGCCAATCGCTTGGTGAGATTAGATATTTTCGAGCCTCGTCGAGTTCTAGCTTATGTGGGTGCTTAGTCTTCATTATTGGGGGAGATTAAGGCTCGACAATATGATGATCCGTGTTTGGAAGAACTACGGGAGACAGTGGTTCATGGTGGTTCCAAGGAGGTTACTATTGGCGAGGATGGTGTTCTGAGATTTCAGGGTCAATTGTGTGTTCCTAATGTTGATGGCTTGAGGCAGAGGATTTTAGAGAAGGCACACAGTTATCGGTATTCTGTTCATCTTGGTGCTACGAAGATGTATTGTGATCTGAAGAAACATTTCTGGTGGAGATGGATTAAGAGGGAAATTTTGGAGTATGTGGCTAGGTGTCTTAATTGCCAACGGGTTAAATATGAGCACCCAGAGGCCAGGGGGCCTACTTCAGCAGATGCCCATTCCTGAGTGGAATTGGGAGCGCATCACTATGGACTTTGTGGTTGGGTTTCCACGGAAGTTGCAGAAGGTTGACGCGGTTTGGGTTATTGTGGAGAGGTTGACCAAATCGGCGCATTTCATTCCTGTGGCCACTACTTATACTTCTGTGTGGCTAGCCCAGATCTACATTCGAGAGATTATCCGGTTGCACGGTGTACCGGTGTTTATTATATCTCATCGAGGTCCTCAGTTCACCTCGCACTTCTGGAGAGCATTGCACAAAGAGATGGGTACTCAGTTTGATCTCAGCATAACATTTCATCCAGAGACTGATGGTCAGTTGGAGCGTACCGTTCAGATATTGGAGGACATGGTCAGAGCATGTGGTCTTGACTTGGAAGGCCAGTGGGTCCAGTTCTTGCCCTTGGCCGAGTTTGCTTACAATAATAGTTATTAGTCCAGCATCAAGATGGGTCCATTTGAGGCTTTATATGGTCGGCGATGTCGTTCTCCTATCGGGTGGTTTGACTCTGGTGAGGCTAGGTTATATGGTGTAGACCTGGTGAGAGATGCTTTAGAGATGGTGAAGTTAATTCAGGAGAGGCTCCGCACAGCACAGTCTAGACAGAAGAGTTACACGGATCAGAGGGCACGTGATGTGTCATTTATGGAGGGAGATAAGGTTCTGCTGAATGTTTCGCCGATGAAGGGTATTATGAGATTCGGGAAGAAGGGTAAGCTGAGCCCGAGGTTCATAGGTCCTTTTGAGGTATTGAGGCGAGTTGGTGAGGTTGCTTATGAGCTTGCCTTACCTCCCAGCTTGTCGGGAGTCTATCCGGTATTCCACGTATCCATGCTCCGGAGATAGCACGTCGATTTCTCTCACATTGTCGATTTCAGTACTATTCAGTTGGATGAGATGTTGGGCTACGAGGAGGAGACAGTTGCTATTGTTGATAGACATGACCTCCAGTTGAGATCTAAGAAACTTTCTGCTGTAAAGGTCCAGTGGTAGGGCCAACCGGTCGAGGGGGCGACTTGGGAGTCCGAGGAGGACATGCGTAGCAGATACCCACACTTATTCAGCACTGCAGGTATGATTCTAGACTTGTTCGAGGACGAACATATGTTTAAGAGGTGGAGAATATAATGACCCGACCGGTCGTTTTGCGTATTCGGACCCCGATCCCCCAAATACTATTTCCCGTAGCGGCTTATCGTGATTTGTGACTTGCGGGGACGGGTGGTTCGGGATTTGGAAGTGTTTCGAATAGCATAGGAACACTTGGGTCCTTAAGGTTGGCTTTTAAAGACAAGTTTGATTTCGGTCAACATTTTGAGTAAAAGACATCGAAATCGAGTTTCAACGATTCCAGCAGCTTCGTATGATGATTTTGGACTTGTACAAATGTCCGAAATGGGTTTTGGATGACCCGAGAGCATTTCGACACCAGATAGCAAAATAGAGCTTCCTTAAGTTTGGAAAAATGATTTTATGTTCTCGAGGTCCGAACGAAATTCCGAGATCGGGAATAGTTCCGTTATGTCATTCATGACTTTCCTGCAAAATTTGGTGTCATTCCGAGTAGTATAGGTCGGTTCGGCGCATTGGAACCGAATTCAAGAACTTAGAATCTTAAGTTTGATCCTAGGGGTTTTGAGGGGTGATTTTGAGATTTAGCGTTGTTTCGGGTGTTCTGAAGGCTCGAGCGAGTCCGTATTATAATTTAGGACTTGTTGGTATAATTGGACGGGGGCTCGGGTGGGCCCAGGTGCCTTCCAGACACCACACGAGATCAAAAACCAGCTGAAATGCAGTTGGCGCACCTGATCTAGTGTGACCGCAGGTGCGGTTGCCCAGCCGTAGGTGCGGGACCGCTCCTGCAATCCCAGCCTCGTAGGTGTGGGGATTCCGCAGGTGCGGATTTAATTCCGCAGGAGCAAAACCACAGGTGCGGGCCCAGTCTTTCCTGTCCAACTCCGCAGGTGCGAGCACCAGCTCGCAGGCGCGAGACCGCATGTGCGGTCCTCGAGCTGTAGGTGCGGAACCCCTAAAGGCCAGGCAATGCACTTTACCTTAAACACAGGATTTCCGTCATTCTTTCCATTTTACACCTCCATTGAAGACTTGAGAGCTTGGGAAGAACTCTTTACAACCTAGCTACTAAGAGGTAAGTAGATTCTACAAAAAAAAGATTATTACACAAAAACTTAGGTAGATTAACATCTAAATAGTAGAAATCATAGGGGATAGAGTGAAAACCTAGGGTTGATGAACTTTAAGGAATTTCACCACTTTTCTACCATGAAATCATATAAAAATTACATATTAATGACCCTTAAGCCATGGGTGAGTGTTATCTTCGAAAATTTCCGGAACCCGAGCATGTGGGCCCGGGGGTGTATTATGGGATTTCTTCAAGAATAGTGAATTTACTAAATAAGTAGGATAATTTCAATACCTTGAGCATGCATTGACATATTTATATATCATTTGACTAGTTTCGAGTCCTCGAGTGTAAAGTTTGGAGTTTCGTGCGCGTTCTTGGCCGGGAAGTTGATTCTACGCGAGGTGAGTTTCGTTTCAAACCTTGTAAGAGGGAATTGTCCCCATAGGTAAATGTAAACGATTGGATTGTCCTTATTTGTGGGGGCTACGTATGTGCATGGTGACGAGAGCCCGTGCGTAGCTACTACTCTGTTGTGTCGGGTAGAATTTAGGACTTCACAAGCATGCCTCTATGTGCCTTACCTGTATCCTTACTTGTGTTCCTGGTTGCTTATTACCCTTGAAATTAACATGATAATTTCGGAAGCTATGTGCAATTTGAAGTGTTTAAATCCCTAAATTTAAGAATAATCCATGATAAATTCCTGAATTTCCTGATAATTCTGTGTATGTCTACGAGCACCTGTGTCGCATGTATAATTCGTGAGCGGGGTAGACTTATATTTATGTCAACCGCGTCGCATGATCGATTCACGAGCGGGTTAATAGATGCATCTATGGTTCGTGTCGCTCGACCCTCGGCAGTGCACATTTAAATTTCTGCGTCGCTTCGGTCGTACGCCTCGGCATATTATAGGCTTTGTGCTTGATTGAGAGTCTTATTATTATTCCTACCAATTAAATTGTTCTATGAGAAAGAAACTTGTGATTTTGTTAAATATTGTTACTTGGCCCTTGCAGGGGGGTCGTTATCTGTATATACTGATGCTTCATGTCTACTTGATTTCCATAAATGTTATTACTGTTTAGATTCATTAAATCATATTATTGATGACGACCCTAGTGAGTAACACGTCTACCTCTCGTCACTACTTCTTCGAATTTAGACGGGATACTCACTAGGTACATATTTGTTTATATGTACTCATGCTACACTTCTGTACTTAATTGTACAGGTTCTGAGGTTGTTGCACCTGGTCACCATTCGGGTGTTCGTCGCTGAGAGTACTATCGGGATTTGACTGCACGGTGAGCTGCTCTTCCTGGCGTTCTGCAGCGGCACTGTGGAGCTTCTATTATTTTTGGGATATTTCTGTCTACCCCCTTTCAGACAGTTGTACATTCATTTTGTATTCCACTAGTCGCCTGTGGACTTGTGACACTAAGTCTTTGCACCCGTAGTTGATTCGCTAGTATTTTGCTAATTCCATTTATGCTGGCAAATGATTTTGGGTTATTTAAAATCAACTTGCTTCATTTCCTCACTTTTAGTAAAGGACTCCTTAAATTTAAAAACTTGGTAAGTGTTTGAACATCTCATTTGTTTAAGTAATTTTGTTAGTAACTAGTGTTGGCTTGCCTGACTACGGTGTTGGGTGCGATCACGACTTGAGTAGGAATTTGGGTCGTGACATAAGGGAAACGAACAACAAATACATATAAGGCACAAAATCCAAGTAAGTGCTGGAAGTAAATACACAATTACTACTTCATTTTCCCCAAATATCTGTCAAATCAATGTCCGTGAAATCATTAACAATCTAGCATGCGCATACATGGTAATGACAACAGGTTTGAGCCGTAAAAATAACTATATATGTGCACTGCCGAGGGTCGAACGACCCAAACCATAAGTGCAACTTTACCATAATCATACATGCCATTGTTGAGGGTCGAACAACCCGAACCATAAGTGCGTCTATCAATCCGCCATTGCGTACGGCTCGCTCCAATGAGAGTGGGGGAAAGTCACACTTCGCTCGCGGAATATAAATTGCGAAGAGGTCACATGCACACACAGTAATCCTCAACATTTTATTTCCATAAACAGCTTCTTCCAATTACCCAATTTTATAAAATCTCAGGGAAACGATACTAGATATAACATGAGTTCATAACATATAATGCATTATAGGAAAGAATACAAGGCATGATGTGAGTCTAACTACCCGGACATATCAATAATAGCCGCTACGTACGGACTCTCGTCACTTTGTGCGTACGTGGCCCGCTCAAACAACAACACATATCATTTAGATCACCTATGGGGGAAATTCCCTCTTACAAGGTTAGAAAGGAGACTCGCCTCGTGTCGAATCTACTTCTCAGACCAAGAACGCGCCCAAAAATCTGAAATCTACACCCGAGGACTCGAAACTAGCCAAATGTTATACAAATACATCAATTGATGCTCAAGATATAGAAATTCTCCTACTTATTTAGTAAATTCATCATTCTTGAAGAAATTCCAAAATTCGCCCCCTGGCCCGCACACTCGGATTCCAACAATTCTCGAATGAAATACTCACCCATTGCCTAAGGATCATTAATACATGATTTTTACTTCATTCCATTGCTAATTAATTGGTAATTCATCAAATCTTCACAAGCCCTAGGTTACTACTATAACCTTGATTTTTCACTAATTTAGAAGGTTAATTTGACTAAGAATTCCTGAATATAACTAACTTTAGGGTGGAATTTACTTACCTCTTCAGTAGCTAGGTGAATTGGTCCTTCCTCAAACTACCTAGGTTGACAATAGTGGAAAAAGATGAAGAAAAGGAATAAAATCCCGTATTTAAAAGAAGCACACTTCCTAACAGTGGTTCCGCACCTGCTGCTCAAGGACAGCACCTGCGGTCTCGCACCTGCAGAATTGGACGAGGAGGCCTAGGCCCGTACCTACGGAGAGGATACCGCACCTGCGGCTCCGCTCCTGCGGAACTTTGTCTACACCTGCGAGAAATGGCCTGCGCGCTGGGGGTCGCACCTGTGAGGCTGGGATCGTAGGAGCGGTCCCGCACCTGCGCCTAGGCAACCACACCTGCGGTCACTCCAAAACAGGTGCAACAACAACTATTTAAGCTGGGTTTTGGCCTCGTGTGGTGTTCGGGAGGCACCTAGGCCCACCCGAGCCCCCCTCCAAATACACCAACAAGTCCCAAATCATGCTACAGACTCGTTCGAGCCTTCAGAACACTCAAAATCACGCTAAAACTCAAAATCGCATCCGAAAACCCCAAGAATCATAACTTAAGAACTTTAAGTTCTTGAATTCGATAACAATGCGCCGAACCGACCAATACTACTCAGAATGACATAAACGTTTTGCAGGCATGTCATAAATGACATAACGGAACTATTCTCAGTCTCGAAATTCCCTTCGAACCTCGATAACACAAAAACACGTCCCAAACCAAATTTCAAACTTAAGGAAATTCTCATTTTGATATTGGGTGCCGAAACTCCCCCGAGTCATCCGAAACCCATTCCGAACGTACACCTATGTCCGAAATCATCATAAGAAGCTACTGGAACTGTCAGAACTCAATTTCGAGTTCGTTTGCACAAAATGTTCACCGAAGTCAAACTTTGCCAAAAAGGCCAACCTTAATGGGAAGCTTCATTTAGGGGAACAGGGTCCGATAACGCAAAACGACCGGTCGAGTCGTTACATTCTCCACCTCTTAAACAAACGTTCATCCTTGAACAGGTCTAGAATCATACCTGAAGTGTTGAATAAGTGCGGATATCTGCTCCGCATGTCCTCCTCGAACTCCCAAGTCACCTCCTCGATCGGTTGGCCCCTCCACTGGACCTATATGGCAGAAACTCTCTTGGATCTCAACTGGCGATCCTGTCTATCAACAACATCAACTGGCTCCTCCTCGTAGCCCAACCTTTCATCCAACTAAATATTACTGAAATCAACCACGTGAGAGAAGTCGGCGTGATAACTCTGGAGCACGGATACATGAAAGACGGATGAACTCCTGATAAACTGGAAGTGTGAGTTTGATAAGGTCTCGTCCCCCATTTATTTATAATTTTTGTTGCTGCTTATCCTCACATAATTTAGAATCCCATGCATGCCAGGTCCACATCCTTATCCCCATTAACTAACCTACCAATGAACCACTTCAGCTATAACATGAAACTCAAAGTTGATGCAGTAGAAATTACCTCTTAGAGCGAAGCAATTTGTACCCTATATGATTATTCCTCAAGCTTTTAGTGATGAAGTGGGGAATAGGTGTTATATTGATATGGGTCGGGTTTAAAATGAGAAAACGAGGTGCCCCGACTCAATTATGCGATCGCATATGCGATCGCAAAAGGGAAATGCAGCCCGCAAACCTGCCGCAAAAATGGCCTCAGCTGGGGAGACATCTGACCGAGTATGCGGCCATTCTGCGACCAGCATACCTGTTCTGCGATAGCATAATGCGCCGCAAGACTCCCCCACAAAACTCCAAGGTAGATATGCGATGGATTATGCGGCCCGCATATCAATTATGTGATCACATTTTGGGCCGCGTAATTGCCTCTATTTTGGCCAGCTTTCTAATCCACTATGCGGCCATTATGCGGTCCGCAAAGTGGTTATGCAACCGCATTATAGGGCGCAGAAACGCACTCTTTTGCGAATATTTTCTTCCATGTCCGAAGAGTACTGCCTAATCCAATAGGTCCGAACCGTGGCGAGCAAGCTCACCGCGGAGAATTTTCAACCATTAAAACACATAACTCTAATCGGGTCATCACGATGAACCAGTTTTCTAAGAAAATATTTTACGGGGCGTTACATCACTCCCACTTAAGATCATTCATCCTCAAATTAGGATGAAGGTTCACTTAGGTTCAATCATACCATATGCCAACAGCAAGTTACCTAACTCCCAAGTTTTCTGAAAATTGTGCCAGAGTTTCCTTTGTAATTAGGCCTATCTACCTGCCAGAGAGCCCCCGAAACACATTTTAACAACTTTCATACGATCAAACAACATAATAGAACACAAGGCGGTACAAACCGAGACTTCATAAAAGGACGGATAACTAGGGAAGAAGTGTCTTTACACTAGCCGAACAAGTAATAGAGATATTTAGAGAAAGGGAACTCATAAACCTATTACCTGCCTATTCAAACAAGTGAGGGTACTTCTTTTTTATTTCATCCTCAGCTTCCAAAGTAGCTTCTTCGACTTGCTGGTTTCGCCATAATAATTTTACAGAGGCAATTGATTTGTTTCTCAACTTTCGGACCAGTCTATCAAGAATAGCAACTGGAATTTCTTCATATGACAATTCTTCGTTAACCTCAACTATCTCAACCGAAACGATGGCAGACGGGTCTGCAACTACCTTCTTCAACATGGACACATGAAACACCAGGTGTACTATCGACATTTCAGGGTGAAGCTCAAGCCTGTACGCTACCTTTCCTATCCTTTGAATGATTTTATATGGCCCGACATACCTTGGACTCAATTTCCCTTTCTTTCCGAACTGCATGACCCCCTTCATGGGAGATATTTTAAAGAACACCCAATCACTTTCCTTGAACTCCAAGTCCCTGCGACGAACATCCGAATAGGATTTCTGGCGACTCGGAGCAGTTTTCAACCGTTCCTTTATGAATTTTACATTCTCCATAGCCTGATGCACGTGGTCAGGTCCTATTAGTTCATCTTCTCCAACTTCGAACCTTTCGATCGGAGACCTACATCTCCTACCATACAAGGCCTCAAACGACGCCATCTGAATACTGGCATGGAATCTGTTGTTATAAGCAAATTCTATAAGCGGCAAATAAGCATCCCAGCTACCCTTGAAGAACACAAGCACGCAACATGTCCTCAAGTGTCTGAATAGTCTGCTCCGCCTACCCATCAGACTGGTGGTGGAAAGACGTGCTAAGATTTACCTATGTACCCAAACCCTGCTGAAACGTTTTCCAGAAATTAGCCATGAACTGGGCCGCTAGATCGGAAATACTGGAGACTAGAGTTCCATGAAGCATGACTATTTCCTTGATATACAATTGTGCATACTGCTCTGCAATGTTGGTGGATTTAGCTAGTAAGAAGTGTGCTTATTTCATGAGGCGATCCATGATTACCCAAAGTGATTCAAACTTGCGCGGAGTACGGGGTAACCCCACCACAAAATCCATATTGATCATTTTACATTTTTACATCAGCATTTCTATAAGTTGTGCCAACCCAACCGGCCTTTGATGCTCTTCCTTCAGTTGCTCACAATTTGGACATTTTGCCACAAAGTCCGCCACGCCCCTCTTCATGTCATTCCACCAACAAACATCGTTGAGGTCATGATACATTTCCGCAGAACCTGGGTGTGCGAAATATCTAGAAGTGTGAGCTTCTGCCATAATCCTTTCTCGAAGACCGTCCACGTCTGGAACACACAGCCGCCCCTAGCACCGTAAGGTGCCGTCATCCATGCTAAGAGAAAAATCTGTCGTCTTATGTTTATGAATCCCTTCCTTCACCTGCGCCAACATTGGATCATTGTATTACTTTTCCTTGACCCTCACCACAAGCGACGATTCCGCCCTATTTCGCACGATCACTCCCCCTTCGCTAGAGTCTGCAAGACGAACCCCAAACTGGCCAACTGGTGAACCTTTTGAGCCAAGGCTCCTTGAACTGCTTCCAAGTGAGCCAAACTACCCATAGATGTTCGACTAAGAGCATCTTCCACCACATTAGCTTTCCCCGGATGATACAAGATATCGATGTCAAAATCCTTGAGCAACTCAAGCCATCTTCTCTGCCTTAGGTTCAATTACTTTTGTTTGAAAATATATTGAAGACTCTTGTGGTCTGTGAATACATCCACGTGGACCCCATACAGATAATGTCGGCAGATTATTAATGCAAAAACAACTGATGCAAGCTCCAAGTCGTGAGTTGGATAATTCTTTTCGTGATTCTTAAGCTGCCTTCAAGCATATGCTATAACCTTACCATGCTGCATTAATACACACCCAAGGCCAAACCTAGAAGCATCATAATACACCACAAACCCCTCTGTACCCTCTGGCAGGGTCATTGTCGGTGCCGAAGTTAATCTTGATTTCAATTCCTTGAAACTCTTTTCACAAGCCTCAAACAACTAGAATTTGACCGTGTTCTGAGTCAGTTTAGTCAAATGAGAGGCTAGAGTGGAGAACCCCTCTACAAACCTCCTATAAAACCCGGACAAACCGAAGAAACTACGAATCTCAGTTGGAGTGGTAGGTCTAGGCCAATCCTTCACTGCTGCTATCTTCTGAGGGTCAACTTTAATGCCTTCCCTGGAGACGACATGACCCAGAAATGTAATAGATTCAAGACAAAATTCACATTTCGAGAACTTTGCATACAATTGATGTTGATGAAGAGTCTCCAAAACTTCACTGAGTTGGTCAGTGTGATCCTCTCCACTTCGCGAATAAACAAGGATGTCGTCAATGAATACTATCACAAAGGTATCAAGAAACGGCTTGAAGACTCGATTCATAAGGTCCATGAAAGCTGCCGGGGCATTTGTTAAACCAAAAGACATTACCATAAATTCAAAGTGCCCATATCGGGTTCTGAAAGCTATTTTCGGAATATCATGCTCCCTTATCTTTCACTGATGATATCCGAACCGCAAATAAATTTTTGAGAAGAACTTAACACATTGCAATTGGTCAAACAAGTCATCTATTCTAGGCAATGGGTATTTGTTTTTTATTGTGACTTTTTTGAGTTGCCGGTAGTCAATGCACATATATAGTGACCCATCTTTCTTTCTGACAAAGAGAACCGGTGCGCCCCAAGGCGACACACTCGGTCGGATGGAACTCTTCTCTAGAAAGTCCTTCAATTGTTCCTTCAGTTCTTTTAATTCTGCCGGTGCCATTCTATAGGGTGGAATGGGTATAGGTTGCGTGTCAGGCACCACATCGATCCAAAAATCAATCTCCCTATCTGGAGGAATCCTAGGGAGCTCACTCGAAAATACATCGGGGAATTCATTCGCAACATGCACGGATTTAAGAGCAGGCACCTCGGCGGTGGTGTCCGAAACTCAGACCAAATGTTAAATACACCCCTTCTTGATCATCTTTGTGGCCTTAAGGTAGGAAATAAACCTACCTCTCGACATCACATTATTCCCTTCCCACTCAATAACGGGCTCATTAGGAAACTCAAGCCTCATAACCTTTGTTCGACAGTCGAGTTTTGGAAAAACATGAATAAAACCAATTTACCATTATTACATCAAAGTCAATCATCCCCAATTCAATAAGATCGGCCATGGTAACCCGACCACGCACCAAGACAACACAATCTCTATAAACTCGCATGGACGTAATAGCCTCGCCAACCGGAGTAGAGAAAGAGAACTACTCGTGAATCTATTCTGATTCTATCCCAAACCTTGAAGCCACATACGGAGTAACATAGGATAAAGAAGATCCGGGATGAATAAGGGCGTATACATCATAGTATTGAATAGCCAATATACTTGTGACGACGTCTGGAGAAGCCTTTGCACTCTGTCAACCACTCATAGCATAGAACCGGCTGGGTCCTCCTGAACCCTGAGCACCACCCCTAGCTGCACCATGCCCCACGGGTGCTGGAGAGCCTCGGGCTGGAGGGAGTGCTAAAAATGTAGCAGCTGAAGAACTAGATGGTTGGGTTGTGCCCTTGCCAGCCTCCGCGCGGGATCCATGACAGTCCCTATGAATGTGACCTCTCATCCCATATCCATAGCATACTGGCATGTCCAAATAGATGACTCCTAAATAAATCCTCCCACACTTAGGGCATGGGCCCTCTGCTGCTGCTGGAATCTCCCTCCTGATCGACCCTGATGGTCGAACCCTCTGCCGCCCTGGCTAGGCCTAAAGTGACTCCCTCGCTGCTAACCGTGCCCTGATGGTGGGGCACTGGATGAAGACTGAGCATAAGACTGGGATAGCCCTGATGATCCTCCCCGGGGAGCTGATCTCCCACCTCCGAATGAATCCCCAAGGTTGCCCGCTTATTGGGCCCTACCACTACCTTCTTGGTCCATACTGCGCTTTGACTTTCGATCCTCTGTAGCCTGGCAAAACGCCACCATATTTCCATAGTTCATGTCAGAATTTAGCCGGGGAGCTGATCTCCTACCTCCGAACTCTAGTTTCCATAGTCGGCATCATATGAACATCGTACTTTGACAGGTGTACGAATTCCATGTGATACTCCCACACACTCCTACTAACTTGTTTAAGGGTCTCAAATTCCACTACACGGGATGCCTTAGTCTCGGCCGATAAGAAATTATCCATGAATGCATCCGCGAACTCACTCCACCTTGCCGAAAGGCTCCCCTCCTCACGGGAGTCCTCCCACATCTCGAACCACGAATATGCTACCCCTTTCAGGCGATAGAAGACCAATTCTACTCCCTCTATCTCCGTAGCACGCATGACTCGGAGTTTAAAACCTTAGGCTCTGATACAAAGTTTGTCATGCCCCAACCTCGAGGAGCGTGACCGGCGCTTAACCGAGTGAACCCGGTCGAACAAGCGTATCCTATCCGACATGTTGGGTCAATAAGCTGAATGGTTTTAAAGATTGACAAATGAACTTAGAGTTGAACCAGTTCCATCACTAGAGATATAGACACACAGAGTTAATGGCACGTGAGGAGATCACACACATGAGATAAACAAAATTAGTGATCTGAAGAGATATCTCCTGATCAAAAAGGTTGCAAATTGATAGGGTGATGGACTCTTTATTCAGTAAGTACAAAATCGATATAGAAGAGGATCTAGGAAGTTAAAGATCAACTAGAACTCTTCCACCAAGGAAGAGTTTCATCAGAACTCTAGCATATCTCCTTGACTATTGATCCTATATATTGTCTAGTGTTCTTACTTAACAGGTACGCACAAACATAGACCAAAACATGAATTGAGAACAAAATTACCAAAGCAATTTTGTGAGTAGTTCATGTGAGAATTCTTGTGCGACTCTGAAGCTACTTGAACCAGCTAGAAAAACCAGTTCAATCTGTTATCTTTTAGTCTAGTTTATTTATATTAGGCAATTACAAATTGTATCTTTCAACTTTATCTAGAAGCAGTTGTAATATGTACTGAGTATTCAAGTTAAAGTTAACTTGGAGTTTGTTGCAAATAGCTAGAGGCTAGTTTGCCACAAAGGGATTAGAGTTAGTCCTTAGGTTTACAAAAGAGTTTATTTTGTAAATGTTGTTTGGCTCATTGAGTTAGTAAAGAGTTTGGGAAAATCCTACTGGGAAGCATATCGTGGTTTTTTTCATTTTTTGAGCCAGGTATTTTCCACGTAAAATTGTTGTGTTCTTTTATTTCTGCAATTATTATTCCGCAAACTATAGGAGTTGGAACACATAGAAAAGCCTGGTCCTTCTATAATTAGCGTCAAAAATTAGACATCACACAAATATCCCCCCCCCCCCCCCCCCCCCCCCACTTGTGTTGTATTGACATTTAGAACATCAATTGGTATTAGAGTGGGTTATCCTTGAAGAGTGTAACACCTTAGGAAAAGATTAAGATGAGTGCACCACCTGGGAACTAGGAAGTACAATTAACTTCTAGGCCACCACTCTTCAACGGCCAGTAGAAATTTTGGTGGAAAAATAGAATGAAAGATCACTTAACTGGGGAACACTATGAATTATGGGATATAGTCACTGATGGTCTTTTTACTACCATGAAAAAGACTGTTGAAGGAGTAGACGTGCCAAAAACAATTGCAGATTTAACTACTGAAGACTTAAGAAAATTGGAGAAGAATACAAATGCCAAGAAGTGGCCAGTGTGCGGACTTGGTCCAGACGAGTATAGTAGAATTCAAAGTTGCACCACTGCCAAAGAAATTTGGGATACGTTGCATGTGGCTCATGAAGGAACACCTCAAGTAAAAAGGTCAATAGGAATTCTACTATATTCTCAATACGAAAATTTCACCATGAAGGAAGGACAGACCATCCAAGAGATGTATACAAGGTTCACTACGCTGGCCAATGAACTCAAGTCTCTTGGAAGGGTGATTCTTGAAGAAGACAGGGTTGAGAAAATTTTGACAAGGGTTTTGCCAATCTCTTGGGAATGTAAGATCACTACTATTTAGGAATCCAAGAACATGGCAACTCTCAGGTTGGATGAGCTAATTGGAAATCTCACTTCTTACGAACTTAGAAGGCACGCAATGAAGATAAATGCTCCCAAGAAGGAATGAAATTTGGCATTGATAATCAGTGAGGGAGCAGATCTGGAAGAAGATGAGATGGCCAGGATCACCAAGGAATTCGGAAATTTTCTCATTATAAAAAAGGGTATCTCAAGAGGTGCAAACTACCACAAGGCAAAGGCTCCTGAAAAGCCCACCAACGAGGGATGATACAAATGTAGGAAAACTGATCATTGCATCAAGAATTGTCCTCAATGGGAAGTGGAATAAAAAAGGGAAAGATCTGAGCGAAAGAAGTGGAAGAAGGAACTGGTTCATCCTAAGAAAAACACAACGAAAGTTATGGTTGCTGCTTGGGGAGAAAGCTCAAACGAAGAATCAGAAGATGAAGATGGAGATGAACAAGCGCTTATGGCAATTGGTGAATCAGATGAGGAACCATGTGAAGAACCAGAGGTTCAAGTGAAAGGAAGCAGTCAAATATGGTACTTGGATAGTGGCTGCTCAAAACACATAACAGGGAACAAGGAACAATTCCTTTCACTTGAAAACCTCAAAGGAGGAAACGTTTCCTTTGGAAATGGGATGAAAGGTGAAATTATTGGGGTTGGAAAGGTAGGTAAGGATGACACACATTCCATTGAGAATGTGTACTTGATAGATGGCTTGAAATATAGCATGATCAGTGTGTCATAACTATGTGACAGATGTAACCTGGTTGCATTCACTTCTACAAAATGTTTTGTGATTAATCTTATCACTGACAAGATTGTTTTGCAGAGAAAAAGTGTGAATAATATATACATCATAGACCTGCCCACACTATCAGAAAACGAATTAACTTGTTTGAGTGTGTTGCATAGTGATCCCCTCCTTTGGCACAAAAGTCTTGGACATGCAAGTCTAAATCAGCTCATCAAACTAGTCTCAAAGGACCTAGTGATAGGTCTCCCTAACATTAAGTTCAAGGAATACAAATTTTGTGAGGCTTGTGCAAGGGGGAAACATGTTAGGTCCTCTTTGAAAAGAAAGAAAATGATAAGTACCACCAGGACGTTGGAACTAGTTCGTATAGATCTATGTAGTCCTATTAGAACATTGAGCAGAGTTGATTTACTTGGACATTATTCCTAACATCTAAAGATGAAGCATTTGATATTCTTACTTTAGTTGTTAGAAGAACTCAGAAACAGTTAGGAAATCAACTAGCATCAATAAGGTTTGATCATGACACTGAATTTGTAAATGCAAAGTTTGCTAAATTTTGTGATGAATATGGCATATACCATAACTTTTCTGCCCCTAGAACTCCACAATGAAATGGAGTTGTTGCAAGAAAGAACATAAATATTGAAGATATGGCTAGAAAAATGCTTCTTTCTAGTAAACTGCCTCATCGCTTTTGGGTAGAAATAATAAACACTGCATGCTGCATCATAAATAAGTGCATGAATAGACAACTTGTAGAGAATACTCCCTATGAGTTACTTAAAGGGAGAAAACCCAATATATCCCATCTTATGGATTTTGGCTGTAAGTGCTTTGTGCACAACAATGACAAAGACACCCTAGGTAAGTTTTATCCCAGAAGTGATGAGGGAGTATTCTTGGGATATTCCTCACATAGTAAGGCTTATAAGGTATATAACAAAAGAACTATGTGTGTAGAAGAAAGTGTGCATGTTGTTTTTGATGAAACTAACATTCTTTCTAAGAGACATGAACAGGAAGATGAGGAAATTGGGCTGGTCAGAAACTCCGATCAAATTGGACCAACTATGGAAGAAGGAACAGGTGATGGAAAAGGTCCATCTACCCTGAGCAACCTGACAAGGGGAACTCAATAGAAAAACTCATTGGAACATGTACCTTATCCTGTTCCACATCAACAAGGCACTGTAGGATCATCAAGTTGTGAACAATTGGTTTTAAAACCACACAGATACCACATTTCTCACCCCATTGAGAACATCATAACTTATCTAACATCTTGAATCAAAACCAGATCCTTTTTGAAAAATCTTTGTGCTTTTGATGCCTTTTTATCCTTGATCGAACCCCAAAAATGTTGTTGAAGCCTTACAGGATGCAGACTGGGTAAATGGCACGCAAGAAGAACTCAATCAATTTGAAAGAAGTCAAGTTTGGCATCTGGTATCCAGACCCCTATATAGATCAGTGATTGGCACAAAGTGGGTTTTCAGAAACAAACTTGATGAATATGAAACAGTTACAAGAAACAAGACTAGATTGGTTGTCAAAGGATATAGTCAAGAAGAGGGCATACACTATGATGAAAGTTTTTCTCCTGTGGCAAGGCTGGAGGCAATCAAGCTCCTCATAGCATTTGTTGCCTACATGGAATTTACCCTTCACCAAATGGATGTCAAGAGTGCCTTTCTGAATGGCTACCTAAAGGAAGAAGTATTTGTCAAGAAAACTCCCGGATTTGAAAGCAAGGAAACTCCAGAACATGTGTACAAACTTGACAAGGCTTTGTATGGACTCAAGCAAGCACCCAGAGCATGGTATGAACGACCATCTAAATTCCTGCTAGAACATAACTACAAAAGAGGTAAAATTGACAATACATTGTTCTTGAAGGAAAGAGGTAAGGATATCTTGGTAGTACAGATATATGTAGATGACATAATATTTGGGGCAACTTCTGAAAAACTAAGGAATTTGCTAAACTAATGAGGAGTGAATTTGAAATGAGCATGATGGGTGAGCTTTATTTTTGTAGGCTTCCAAATTAAACAAATTTCAAATTGAACTATGATCCATCAGCAAAAATATGTGAAAGAGTTGCTCAAAAGATTTAAAATGGGAGACTCAAAATAAATTGACACTCCCATTGCAACAGCCAGAAAACTAGATGTAGATGAACTTGGTTCATCTGTTGATCGAAAGTTGTATAGGCAGATGATTGGGTCTTTATTATACGTTACTGCCAGTAGGCCTGACATTGTTTTCAGCGTAGGGCTTTATGCAAGATTTCAGGCTAATCCCAAGGAGTCCCATTTAACTGCAGTGAAGAGAATCCTGAGATATCTAAAAGGCACCACTGACCTATGTCTTTGGTACCCCAAAGGTAGTAATTTCGATCTTGTGGGCTATGTTGATGCTGACTATGCATAGTTCTTAGTAAATAGAAAGATCACCTCAAGTATGGCACACTTTTTGGGCTCATGTCTTGTGTCTTGGGCCACTATGAAACAAAATTCACTAGCTCTATCTACTGTTAAGGCTGAGTACGTTGTTGTAGCCGCATGTTGTGCTCAGCTACTATGTATTAAGCAACAACTGATGGACTTTGGTATAAAGGTTGGATGCATTCCTATCTTCTGTAATAACACTAGTGCTATTAGTATGGCAAAGAACAACGTTCATCATAAAAGAACAAAGCACATAGATGTTAGGCACCATTTCCTAAGAGACAACTATGAGAAGGGAATGATCTCAATTGAATTATGTGCTACTGACAAACAAATGGTTGACATATTTGCTAAAGCACTAAGTAGAGAGCATTTTGATAGAAACAGGTTAGAATTAGGGATGATTAAGATCACCTAATTGAACTAGTTAAAAAACGAATTGACTAGGATATCTGAAATGTGTAAATAATCAGAATAATCATTGCTCAGTTTCATGCCTTAAAAAGGCATATTCACTTCCCATGTGTTAATATGACTCCTTGGTTACTAATGATGTTTTTCTATTTTTGTTAATTGAGGCCTAATAAAGATATTCTAACAAGATGAACCTGGTTCATCGTTGCTGGTTCATCTCACCGACAAGGTACGTGCTCATCACTATACACATACTGAAATATTTATAGTTACTCATGAGCAGAACTCTATTCATAATAAGGTATTTTCACAATCTAAGTACTTATCCCAAATTTGAACCCGTTCCAAAGAGTCCAATTAAATTAAATTAGCCTAGATTATAGGGGATTTATAACCGTCACTTATCACCTGACACTACTGAGCCGATTAGACTCCCACTTGACCAAAAATTAAACCCGTTGTACATTTATTAACCAAGCCTTTAAAAACTCATCATCACCTCTCTAATTCTTCACTATCTTTTCTTCCTAAAGGCATAACCGTCAAAACTAGTTCAACTTTCTGCTCAAATCCTTGATCGAACTCTTCCTCTTTACCAATATCATAACTATGTCCTCCACACCACCTCCTGCTATGTCCTCCTCAACTACACCTGAATACAGTATCACACTTGAAGATACTGGTTCAACCCCATCTCAATCAAATTCTTCCACCCAATCTCAATCACACTTCCACCCCTCAAAGCAACCTTACTCCGTCTCCTCCAATCGCTCATGTTATACCACCAAGCCCTCCTCCAGAACCTAGGAGAAGGCGTGTGAAAATGCTAGCCAGAAAGACTATGGCCTTTGGCTCTCTTGCTCGAAAATTGAATGCAAAACTTCAAGCTAGCCATTCCCAAGAATCTGAGAACTCCAATGACTCTTTTAAGTCTGCCAATGAGGAGGAAGCAACTGGTTCGTCTGACTCTGAACATGTAACATCTACAGTTGGGTCTGACCCTATCAATTATGAAAATAGGTTTGTTTTAATTGGGTTTTTAGTGGATGTGGAGATTCTTGATGAGAGAAGAAGAGGAGGTAAAAATAACATTGTGAAAGAAATTAAGAGAGATGGAGAAAGAAGTACTGTGAGGGGAACATGGGAAGTAGGCACTCCACTGGCACTCTGTGGTCCTGAACTAGTGGTTGTTCAAGAATGTGCCAAGGATTTAGGGGGAAGTAATTCTAGAGAGGTCGTAGAAGGGCTGGAGAATCTTCAACATGCAACCGATGAACCTGGTTCATCAATTGAGGAAACTTTGGCAGAACTTATGAGAATATTAGGGGAGAGCTATAAACCCAAAAAGAAGAGAACCCCCAAGACCAAGAAAGTTGATCCTCCAGTGGTAAGAAAGAAAATAAAAGCCACTCCCTCTACTGAAACATCCATTTCAAGAGGTCGCACTACAATGAGTGAAATGAGGCAGAGTGAATAGGAGTTACCGAAAGCTTTGAGGGAGAGTAAGAGAAAGAAAGCTGAAAATGGGAAGGCTAAAGTGTTTGAGCCTGAAGAGGCTATTGATGTTGAGGATATGGACCTGGTCCATCAAGAGGAATAACTGATATAATTTGAGACTGAGACACCCAAACCAAAGAAGGCCAAGACATCTTCCAAGAAGTTAGCATCTGTTTCAACTACACCCTCGACTGTTGCTAGGCGAACTAGGTCAAAATCAAAGAAGGTTCAGTTTGATGATGATAATGAGTGGAGTGGTGAAGAAGCAGATGATTCTGGTGGAGAGACAGACAAGTTGACAAAGTTTGGAAATAGTACAATACTAAAAGGAAGGTTGTTAAGGGATCTTGAAGAATCAGGCATGATTTACCTTGTTGACACTCTGGATGTGCAGGGCTGGATGGACATGGTCCTTCAACTCAATGGAAAGCTAGCCAGGAGTGAAATTGTAGAATTCATGGAAAATATAGAGGTCAAGGATGGAAGGGTGTCCAGTCAGGTAAAGGGGATTAATATCTCCTTTGATGCCAAGGAGCTGGGCGAGATTCTAGGGATTCCCTATGAGGGATATGATGATTATACAAGGCATAGGTGGCCCGGCTTGGATGGCCTTCCTTCAGCACTTCAAATCACTAGGAGATTCAGTTAATATGATGAAGAGGTGGAATCAAGGGCTGTGTACAAAAGCGAGATGAAGCCTCAACACAAAGTGATTTTTGAGTTTGTGAATAAGTGCATACTGCCCAGGCAAGAGAGGAGGCATATAGCAAACTACATGGATTTAACTTTCATGGAATGCCTGGACAGTGGACGACAAATCAACTGGCCCTCTTTCATCATTCAGTTACTAGACAGGGTGGTGAAAGGATTCAAGGCTCATGCTATCCCATATGGGTGCATCCTAACGACTGTGTTGGCTAACTTTAAAGTTCCCGTGAAGAAGGCAGAAATGGCCATTGTCAAGGATCATTTTGGGAAGAACACGCTTCTGACTTGTGATTATGTTGTGAATGTTCATGATGATGAACCTGGTTCATCAAAAAAAAATGCCTGTGAACAGTAAGGTCAGGGCGCTTGTGCATGAAGTGGGGTTAAGGATGCTGAAATCCTTTGATTGAAGACTCGTCTTACAAAAGTTGAGGCTGAGCGGGATGATCTCAAAGCTAAACTGGCCAAAGCATATGAGAAGAATGAAGGGATTCTTCAACAAATGCTCTCTCTTCTCCAAGAAAAGAACTCATCCCCCACCCTTTCCCAGCCTTAGGTGTCCAGTGGCGTCCCTAAACCATCTATGACCCAGTTCGGGATTTTTTTTTTGTTGCTTTTTTTTGCTCATGGTTGTGACTATTTTTATTTCTTTGTGTGTTTGATGACTGAACAATGATCCAATCAATGAATTTTGATGTTTTCGCTCTTACTTTTGTCTCACTTTCTTTAATAGCCTGCATTCATGGTTTACTTTTGAGGATTAATCCATGTTTGCACTTGCAGTTACCTCAGTGGCCATGAGTAATTATTATAAAACTGGTAATTCTAACACTTTGCAACTTTTCGATGATGCCAAAAGGGGGTAGATGTGCTATATTGAAAATTGTGATATTTATAACCTAATGAACCTGGTTCTTTATGATAAATGCTTAATGCTATAAAAGGCAGGTCTAATAATAGAGTTTGACATCATAAAAAAGGGGGATTTGTTGGGTCAAGAAGCTGAATGGTTTTGAAGATTGACAAATGAACTCTGAGTTGAACCAGTTCCATCACTAGAGACATAGACACACAGAGTTAATGGCACGTGAGGACATCACACACAGGAGATAAACACAATCAATGATATGAAGAGATATCTCCTGATAAAAAAGGTTGCAAATTGATAGGGAGATGGACTACTTATTCAGTAAGGAAAGAATCGAGATAGAAGGGGATCCAGGAAGTTGAGATCAACTAGAACTCTTCCACCAAGGAAGAGTTGCATCAGAACTCTAGCATATCTCCTTGACTACTGATCCTATATATTTTCAAGTGTTCTTACTGAACAAGTGCACACAAACATAGAAGCAAAACAAGAATTGAGAACAAAATTACCAACGAAATTTTGTGAGCAGACTCACAGTTCATGTGAGAATTCCTGTGCGACTCTAGAGCTACTTGAACCAGCTAGAAGAACCATATCCATCTGTTATCTTTTAGTCTAGTTTATTTGTAGTAGGCGATTACAAATTGTATCGTTCAACTTTATCTAGAAGCAATTGTAATATGTACTGAGTATTCAAGTTAGAGTTAACTTGGTGCTTGTCGCAAATAGATAGAGGCTAGTTTTCCACAAGGGGATTAGCGTTAGTCCTTAGGTCTACAAAAGAGTTTATTTTATAACAGTTGTTTGGCTCATTGACTTAGTGAAGAGTTTGGGAAAATCCTACTGGGAAGTAGGTCGTGGTTTTTTTCCACCTTTTGAGCCAGGTGTTTTCCACGTAAAATAGTCGTTTTCTTTTATTTATGCATATATTATTCCGCAAACTGTAGGAGTTGGAACACATAGAAGAACCTGGTCCTTCTATAACTAGTGCACGCAAAAATTGGACACCACACAAATCACTCCCCTCTTGTGTGGTATTGATGTTTAGAACATCACGACTAATTTATATTTAAACAAAGGAACAACTCATCGTTTATTAACACAGGGAGAAGTCAATTATATAAACATACATGCATTGATAGTTCTGTTTTCTTTACATCCATTATGCAAAAATCAAACTTCCAACAATACTTTATAATCTATGACTAAGGGTAATAAGATTTCAACATACAACTAGTCTTTATAACATCCCCGATACCCATACATGGCCCACAAAAATGACTACGGATCCTCTATAGATACAAAAGACAAACGCGACTATGCCGGTAACAAGGACCTAGATATACCTCAAAGTTTAGTGACTTTTACAAAAGAAGAACAACATATAATACACATGACCCCGGGAGGAAACGGGGCTCACCAAGACTCCTATGAGGAGAGAGAATGAGGGAACCACTATCGGCGATCAGCGCTATCTGCAATAGAACCACCTATATCCATTCAAAGATGTAGCGCCCCTGGCAAAAGAGGCGTTAGTACCAACGAATAGTACAAGTATGTGTAAACAACTCCACTCTAACATAGAATAAAAAATTAAGACAAGTAGGAAAGCAGTCATGGGAATCCCATAGCTCTTCACGGAATTAGAGAATCACAAGTAAGGGTCATATAATTTCTTAGTTCGTATTTCCATTCTTTTGATTTATAGTCCCTTAGTGCCAAGTGCCACAATCTATAATGCCACCGTGTTCTTTTTTACACGGAGTCCGGTCTCGACCCGACCGACTAAGCCATCCCATGTGAGACATCACCAACATCATAATTGTTATCCATATTTCCGATGTAAATGCCACCATGTGTACATCATGGAGTCCGATCTCGGCCCGATCGGCTAAGCCATATCACTTTGGGACATAACCATTTAATTCATTTACTCAATTCACATTTCATTTACATCATTTATCACACAGCCCTTGGAACTTTGACACATCTAAAAATTTAAGTCATATTCCCTCTTTATCCATTCAATAACATCATCCTTCATATTAACGAGAGCCAACATATAATGAATTACACACATAATAGAAGGAGCATGTAGGATCATAATTCACATTTTCAAGTAACTTGATGACATAATAGTCGACTAGAACATTTTTGAAACAAACAATCATTTGAATCGACATAGTAAAACAACCAATTCAAGTATGATCAAGTAAGGGACCCATACCACCTATTTGGAAACCAACGAGTTGATTCTATGAAGATTAGAGTTAGCCATACATACCTTGATTGGGCCTTATCTCTAATTCATACGACAATTCCCGGAATCCTTTAACTTTTTCAATCTATTTGTCAAAATAGCACTATCAAGTTAAAATTAGGATTTGGGTCATAGTCCCAGCTCATTTGGGTTCTATGCCCAGAAATGTGAGTTTTCTAAGGTCCCGTCCCCCATTTATTTCTAATTTTTGTTGTTACTTATCCTCACATAGTTTAGAATCCCATGCATGCCATGTCCTCATCCTTATCCCCATGAACTAACCTACCAATGACCCACTTTATGTATAACACGAAATTCAAAGTTGATGCAGTAGAACTTACCTCTTAGAGCGAAGCAATTTGTACCCTATCTAACTATTCCCCGAGCTTTTAGTGATGAATGAACATCAATTGGATGGAAATGGAACCTTCTCTCTAGAACTCCCCCTTATCTCACTCTAAATTATCAAGAATAGTGACTTAAAATGGTGGGGAATGGGTGTTACATTGATCTGGGTCAGGTTTAAAATTAGAAAATGAGGTGTCCCGACTCAATTATGCTGTCACATGGAAATGCGGCCCGCAAACCTGCCGCAAAAATGGCCTCAGCCAGGGAGACGTCTGACCTAGTATGCGGCCATTATGCGGGGAATACATGTTCTACGGTCGCATAATGCATTGCAGAACTCCCCTTGCAAAACTCCAAGGCAGATATTCGATGGATTATGCGGTCCGCATATCAATTATGCGATCGCATTTATGGCCGCATAATTGCCTCTATTTTGGCCAGGTTTTTGATACACTCTGCGGCCATTATGCGGTCCGTAGAGTGGTTATGCGACCGCATAATGGGCCACAGAAACGCACTCTTTTGCGAACATTTTCTTCTAAGTCCGAAGGGTACTGCCTAATCCAAAAGGTCCCAACCACGACGAGCGTGCTCACCGAGAAGAATTTTCTACCATTAAACAAATAACTCTAATCAGGTCATCACGATAAACAGGTTATTTAGGGGGGAAAATTACGAGGTCTTACAATACCACATTTATTATTCTCTAACGTGCAAATACGTGACAACATGCTATTTATTATCGCATAAATCATGCTCAACATCATATTCCACTCGTGCATAATCAATCTTATAGCAATGCTTGATGAGTGGTTGCGCTCTTCACATATCTCACCCTTTAAAATCGGAAAGGCTTATTTATGGTAAAACTAGTCGATCAGCGGTGCAATCGACGGTTCCGTGCCTTTCCCCCACAAGTTGTCCGCTTGAGGGTACCAGTCTAGACCCCCATAGCAACCTTACTCTGATTGTAATTGTACATGCATCATGTTCACACCTATCCGGGTAAATTTGTTATCCACATAATAACCCTTTAAGACATACCTTGTCCAAAAAGTCCACCGGGGTTTCCATAATTCCAATGGACGCAGCCACATTTTGTGCATTAATTTTGGTGAACTAAGTGCCAATATACTAATCATGGATGTATAAATAGCCGAATCAGGAGGGGGAAAACAACCTAATCTTATTTGTTTTGCAGAATAATGAGGCACGAGGTCACCAAGTTCGGCATGGTCCGCAATATACCACCACTGCTAATGGATTGGTGGTAAGATCTTTCCTCAAGTGACAAGAAACATGTGAGGAAGGTTCTGGAAATTTGCCTTCTCTGTTAGACATCCAACCAAATAGTATGCTCATTGAAGCTGCAACCATGTTCTGGGATAGTAAAAGGTATGTGCTTCGTTTTGGGAACATAGAAATTACCCCGCTCCTCGAAGAAATAGGGGATTTGCTGGGCTACCTTGGGATATACCTGGTTTATTGTTACCAGAAAATCGCATTGGTAAGGGATTTCGAAAGATGATGGGTCTGAAAAGGAACGCTGATTTGGAGTGCTTAAAGAAGTCTTATGTACCCTTTGACTACTTGTATGAACGATACAGTCATAACAAGTCCTACCATATTTTCCATGATGATTTCTCTATCACTTCCTTGGGTCATATTCACCGGAGAGTTTTCGTGTTCGTTGTTTGCTTCCTAGTGATGATAGTGTTCCCAATTAAAGGGGACAAAATACACCAGACTTGATATGGTAGCCAAAACTTTAATGGAAGGAATCGAGGGACAAACATATACCATTGTCCCTATGATCATAGCTGAAACCTACCAGGCTTTGGACTGCTGCCAGAAGGGGTCCAAACATTTTGAAGGTTGCAATCTGTTGCTACAACTTTGGTTATTGGAGCATCTCCAAAAGCATCAATATCATCAAGAGTTTCCACGAAGGGCGTGGAATGATCATACAGCCTTCCATCACCCCCAAGAGGATGACTTATATCCCGGACAAGTTTGCTCAACCAGAAAGTGTTGAGGAATGGGAGGAGTTCTTCGACAATTTGACTGAGGATCAGGTCTAATGGATGTTTGAATTGTTCCCTACTAACGAGTTCATCATTAGGTCTAGGGACGCTACACACTTAGTGTTGATCGGGTTAAGGGTAATATACCATTATATTCCAATCAGGGTTATGAGACAAGAAAGCAGGAAGCAGATCGTATCGCGGGTTGCGAAGATGAGACATTTCTGGGCGGATTTTCAAGATGACGACATCCCTTACAGGTGTCAAGCTCAACATATGTGGCACTCAAATATTATTGTGGATAAGGACACAGTCGAGTCGGACAGGTATCATGCGGGACATGCACCCTTCTACCCGGATTGGTTAGAGGACAGCCTAGCTGGGATAGTGGAGCGAAGAATCGGTTGGGGAAACAGGGTCATAGATGAAGATGCTGAGACCCAAGTAAAATAAAACAAATTTTGCAAGAGGATTCACGACTCCGAGGTCGAACATCAGGAGATACACGTGAAAAACATGAGACTGATCAATGAATGAGGGAGATGGCTATCACCTCAAATGAAAAGGTAGAATATCTGGAGCAGGGTTTGATGGAACTGGAAGAAAAGATAAGCAAGAGGGTTGCCGACTGCCAGAATGCTGAAGGAAGTGAGGGAGGATATCTAGCAAGAGTCTACCTGCTATTGGGCCTACGCGAATTGGGGAACCTGGTGGATGGATTAGGAAGATCAAGCCTAGGGAAGGTCTTTCTGGGACCAAGTAGATTAGTTTTATTTGTTTTTCCAAATGTAATAAGGCCAAGTGCTAGTAGTGACTTATCTTTTATTATCTGTTGTTTTGGATTCATCTATTTTCACATTAATGAAATGAGCCATTTATTGGTACTTAATTTCTCCAAATCAACTTGTCGCTAGGCCTATCTCGGGCACAACGAGGCTTCCAAATTAGGACGCGAATCTTCATTTCCGCAATATGTGTTTAAATACTGCAAATACCTTTTTCAGAACTCTTACCGACTTGGCTACCTTTTTGTTTTTTCTATCTTTTGATTATTCCCATTCCCCAAAGGTTGGTTCACCCATACTGGCATCATCATCTTATCACACAAGATCCAGGGACCCTCCACCTTCTCCTCCTCCTAGTCCACCAAAAGGCAAAGGAAAAGCAAAAATGGATGATTTGAACGCCACCAGAAAAGACAACAATGCACATGTTGAAAATGTGAAAGCTTCCAATGGCCGGGGTACTCAGGCCAAAAATGATGCGGTTTCACGGATTGAGTAGAAAATACTAGAACTACAGGGTGAGATCGAGCAAGTCTGGGTCTTAGCAAACCTCTCCCTCACACTCAATATCCCAGATGTCAATCACTCAAACACCCAGAACCTCGTACCACCTCAAAATACACCTAACAAACGCCCATAGAATCCTCTTCCACCTCAACATTATACAACCCCACCGCAGAATCAAACTATCCCTCCCCAATAACAGAAAAACACCTACAATAATCCCCAACATACCCCTCAAATTGTTCCCGAACCCCAAAACTCCACCAATGATCATCACTACACCCAAACTCCCGGTTACCAAAACAACCCTATATACATAGAAACCCTACATCACTTCACTCGACCCATATCCTATAAACCATAATCCGCTGAGAAGGACCTGGTCATTAAGAACATGGTTGAGCAACTCAAGAAGTTGACAAGTCGGGTTCATGGCGTCGAACGAGGTAAAGGGAAAGAAGGTTTGAACTGTGAAGATCTATGCATAAAACCAGATGTGGAACTGCCGGAGGGTTACAAACCTCCCAAGTTCGAAATGTTTGACGGAACAGGTGATCCAAGCGTTCATCTAAGGACTTATTGTGACAAGCTCGTGGGGGTCGGAAAAGGTGAAAGAATCTGAATGAAGATCTTCATGAGGAGTCTTATCGAAGATGCACTGTCACGGTACAAAAGCCAAGATCCTAAGAAGTGGGAAAATTGGGTGAGCATGGCGTCTGACTTCATGGACCGATTCAGGTTTAATACGGAAAATGCAGCGGATGTTTCTATATCCAGAACTTAAATAAGAAGCCAACTGAGACCTTTCGCAAGTATGCTACACGGTGGAGGTCAGAAGCAGCCAAGGTCAGAACAACATTGGACGAGGAACAAATGAACAAGTTCATTGTTAGGGCACAAGATCCACAGTGGTATGAAAGATTGATGGTTATTGAAAACCATAAGTTCTCCGATATCATCAAACATGGAGAAAGGATTGAAGAGGGCATTAAAAGCGAGATAGTGAAAAATTTAGAGGCACTGCAGGACATGAATAAAGAATTGTAATCAGATATATCGAAGAAGAAAGACTGTAAAGACCCGTAAAATTTCATGTCTAAAAATGATGCCCGGGTAGGTTCCGATGTTGTTATAACTGTAGAAATACTTCAAAACAGACCTTTTTGAAGTAAAAATACCCCGGGACTTAAAAGATAACATTTTCCAGGATTGTCAGGTCTGCAGTCCACTATGCGATCGCAGATCAGGTATGCGGACGACATAGTGGTCGCATACCTGGACAACCTTCTGTCCAATTAAAGGACAACTATGCGGCCCAAGATGCGATAGCATTTTGGGAACGCGGACCGCATAGCTGTCGCATCCTTGCACCTCTATTTTTGGGGAGGAGGTTATGCGACGCACTATGCGATCGCATAACAGGTATGCGAACCGCATAGTGGTCGCATACCAGGGCAGCCTGTTTTACCTTTTGGCCCAGCTGAGGGCCATCTATGCGATAGGAATGCGGACTGCATAGTAGGAACGCGATCGCATTCCTGACCGCATTTACTGCTTCAGGGCTTCTAATTTCTGATTTTCAAACCCGACCCCTAGTTTAATAAAACACCCCTCCCCTTCATTTTTAACACCTATCTGACTAAAATAGAGAGAAGGGAGAGTGGGTTTAGTGACAGAAAGTCTTCTTCTTCATCAAATTGGTCCATCATCTCTACACAGGCCCAAAAATTATCGAGTAATCTTCATCTTCATAACCATAAGAGGTAAGTTTTCACCCTATTTCCCCAAACTCTCAGATTTTTGTTAAGAATAAAACACACATAGGTTGGTTCTTGAGAATGAAAGTTGAGACCTTGCATGCATGTGAATGATCTTCCATAACCTAGTAAAGGAAATCAAGTTAGAGTAATCTTTCACTAAAAAGGGTTTAGTTAATCTAAGGGATCACATAGTGTTTAATAAAATGTCCAAATGAATTCAAGATTCCTAATTATAAGGTAAATGTGTCGCATTGTGAACTAGATTGACGGTGCTAAACGGTTCGGTGAATTGTGATAGAAATTAAAGGGAATTTCGACTCGAGGTATGTATGGCTAACTTTAATCTTTGTAGAGTCACGTTGTTGGTGTCTGAGCATTCAGTTTGAATTCCTGGCTTATGCATATGTGAATTGGTTGTTCTAATGTGTAGAGACGTAAGATTCTATTCTCTGATCGTCCTAGTTGATTGTTATGCCACCATGCTATATGAGATTGTGAAAGGTGATTTCATTGTGATTACTCTATCAAGTTCAAGGTTTGTTAAATGCTTAAATATGTTGGTATGAAAGAATGATAACAAACCCAAATGTGTGAATGTATGTAAGTGCTAAGGGCTGTGTAGCAAGTGATGAAAAGGAGTTGTAGATTAATTTAATTGAACTAAATTACTATGGCAATATCGTATATGGCTCGTTATTTGGCAAGGATTATTGTGGCTTTGATTTCATACGGATTGTTGGTTGTAATGAATTTATATTCTTGTTGATGAAAATCCTTGTGATTGAATTGTGGGCTGTTATTGTTGCTATGAAATGTGATTGTATGGTGGGATCGGGTTGGGCGCCGCAACAGGAGGAATAAGGGTGATATGTGAGAAGTAATAAGGGTGGAATGTGATTGTACGGTGGGATCTGGTTGCGCGCCGCAACAGAATGTAATAAGGCTGAAATATGATTGTACGGTGGGATAGGGTTGTGCGCCGCAACAGAACATAATAAGGCTGAAATGTGATTGTCCGGTGGGATCGGGTTGCGCGCCGCAATAGGAAGAAATAAGGGTGGGTTGTTGAGAAGGAATAAGGGTGGAATATGATAGTGTTGAAATAAGAATCTGTGAAAATCTCATTTGTGATTCTCGGTATCTCTGTGCAATAACTGGTTGGTTTCGTTGACTGCCTTCTATCTGTTCATTTCTTGATTTTACTTAGAGTGAAGTTTGTTTATACATACTAGTACTATTCAATGGTACTAACGTCCCTTTTTCCAGGGGCTCTAGATCTTTTATATGGATGTAGGTGGTTCTATAGCAGGTAGCTATGTCCGCCGTTAGTGGTGCCTCCTCTTCATCTCTTCAGCAGTTCGGGTGAGCCCCATTTCCACTCGAGGCCATGTGTGGACTATATCACTCTCTTTTGCTTATGTTGTAAAAGGTATAGCCGGGGTCTTGTTGCCGGTAGGTTTATGTAAATCTCCTAGTACTCTTAGAGGCTCCGTAGAAACTGTGTGGGTTGTATACATGTATTTTGGGCAGTAGCTGTGTTGGTCAAAATAGTGGTCCGTATTGGGAAAGTTGTATGTATTATATATGTTTTTGGATAATCAAATGTTGAAAGTTAAAAGAGGAAATGAACTTATGTTGTAAATCGTACTTTGAACTTAAATTGGATAATTCATATGGAACAATGTATATTGTAGACAGGGGGAAACACGTTGGGTAGGAAAGGCAATCCAGTTCCGCATGACCGGGATCATCCGGTTAGGCGCCGGTCTCGTCCCTCGGTTTAAGGGTGTGAAAAAGACATGGGAACAATAATGGTTTCCCGAGGACCCAAAAGACCATTTGTATATTAGACCTCTTCACTCGCATACCAAACACCTCCACCCACATACCAACCATCACCTCCCAGATATTCCCAGTCGATGCTTACCAAACATATAATTCCCAACCATCTTACTTTCGGTCTCCTCCAACTCGTCAAAACTACCCGAGACCCCGACCTAACTTCAACCACAAATCACCGAAACAATATAACGTCATCTCTGAACCCATTGACCAATTGTATGAAAGGTTGAAGGCTGCTGGTTATGTCACCCCTATTCCTGCTGTGGCCATGGAGAATTCATCCCAATGGGTCAATCCAATAAAACATGTGCATATCATTCCGGTAAGAAAGGAAATACCATTGATGAGTTCCGGATATTTAAGGATAAGATCCAAACCATGATTGATAATAAGGTCCTCCAGGCAAAGGAAGCTACACCCAACATCTGCAACAACCCTCTTCCAGATCATAGGGGCGCAGGGATCATCATGATAGAAATGGATGAAGAATAGGATCTCGAGGGATCAATTGGACTTATAAAAGAGGGTGACGATCATAAGAAACCTGCAGTCACGCTCAATCCTATTATAGTACAGATATAGTCGCCGATTAAGGTTGAGGTAACCACATCGGTTCCATTTGAAGTTGAGGTAGCACCACCTGCAGCTGCACCTATTCCATTTATGGTGGAACTAGTAACACCTTTCATAGTGACAGTTTCAACCACACCACCCTTCAGTACCAAGGTTGTACCCTAAGATTATGTGGCCAAATCTAGAATAAAAGGAAAGGAAAAAATGGAAGAATTCGGCGCCGCAGATTAAGAAGGGTCTATACATCGGAACACTTGGGAAAATCTAGTAAGCAGGCCTCCAGCAAACCACCCATTATTGAAACTGGCCCAGATGAGCTTTGGAGAAAGGTACAAGCAAGGGAGTATATTGTCGTTGATCATTTGAACAAGACTCCCGCTCAGTTATCTAACCTCTCGCTGTTGCAAAATTCAGAGGCACACTTGAATGCTCTATTAAAGGAGTTGAGTTAAGCATATGTACCAAATAACATTGCTAGTGGAGAAATGACCAATATGGTAGGACAGGTGCTGGAAATCCACAAAATCACCTTTCACGAGGACGAGCTGCCACCTGAAGGTTTGAATGACAACAGAGCACTGCACATTACAGTGCAATGTGAGGACAAGTTTATTGCTAGAGTTCTGATTGACGGGGGATCCAGTCTCAACATTTTCCAAATAACAACACTGAAGAAGTTGGGCAATGTCCTGCATGAGATATGAGAGGGAACTATATATGTAAAAGAATTCAATGGGTCGCAAAGGGATACCATTGGAGAAACTAATCTATGTCTACAGATGGGGCCTATATGGTTTGATGTCGAGTTTCATTTATTGGATATATCTGCATCCTACAATCTGTTGTTGGGATGTCCATGGGCATATGTCGTTGGGGCTGTAGCATCAACCATAAATCAAGCCGTGAAATTTGAGTGGAATCCCCAGGAGGTAATTATCCTTGGAGATGGGAGAAACCCCATTTACACTAGTTAGACCATCCTGGGGGTTGAAAACAGAAGAAGGTTAGGTGGAGAAACCTACCATCGTATTGAACGGGTTAACGAAATTGAGAAGGATAATTGGTAGAGTAGAAAGATAGAAAGCATGCTACCATGGAAAGGATATGAGCCCGGCAAGGGGCTAGGCAAAAGTCTTCAGGGCATCTCCAAGCCGATACAGCCAAAGCGACATAGTACCACTTTTGGGCTGGAATATGAGTACACCTGGAAGGAATTTCGAAATTGGTCACCATAGTGACGTGGTCCATACTATCCACTTGAGCAGCCTGTGCCACACCTGAGTCAGACCTTCCATCGGGCCGACATTAGATGGGGATCAGATGAGGAAGAAGCATTGGCAGCATTAAGGAACCTATTCTTGGAGGATGATGACATGGACTGTTGCGTAATTGTTAAAGAGTAGGATAAGGAGGAACGTCCTACTATCCGAGATGTGGAGAGAGGAACGTTCCTCAAGAACGTGACCGTCAGACCATCTAGGGCCCGACGAGTCCCGAGGTAGCAAGGCTGAACAACACTATTTTTTTTTTCCAAGATCAAAAATGATTTTCCTTTTTGGCATGTTGTTTTAAATAATATTTCTAATGTTCCAAAACGTTATTTAAATTATTGAAAATAGCATTCAATGAATTGATGTTTATTATTACCACTTTTCTCTCATATCTTTATCCATACAGCATTACTATTTCCTATCTCGATGAACCGGCAACTGTGACATGTAGTGAGGCAACGGAACAAAAGTATAGTGATTTTGAAGAAGAGGATGTCATACCCGAGGAAATCGTCAAGGAAATAGAGGATTTTGAGAACAAGCCTAAGCCTAACCTGGACGAAACTGAGATAATTAACTTGGGAGATTCTGAAACCGTCAAGGAGACCCGCATCAGCATTCACTTGTCGCCATCAGAGAAAGAGGAGTACACTCAGTTCTTCAAAAATTATGAGGACATCTTTGCATGTTCACACGATGATATGACCCGATTACGTACATCTATTGTGGCCCACAAATTGCCCACAAACCCAATGTGTCAACCAGTGAAGCAGAAACTCAGGAAATTCAAGCCTGATATGAGCCTTAAAATCAAAGAAAAGGTTACTAAGAAAATCAAGGCAAAGGTCCTCAAGGTAATTGAGTATCCAACTTGGGTAGCCAACATCGTGCGAGTTCCGAAGAAGGATGGGAAAGTTAGAGTCGGTGTCGATTATCGGGATCTCAACAGATCCAACCCAAAGGATGATTTCCCACTTCCAAACATACACATCTTAATCGACAATTATGATAAGCATGAACTCCAGTCCTTTCGAGAATGTTAGCTACCATCAGATCTGGATAGACGAGGAGGACGCTGAGAAAACAACTTTCATTACACCATAGGCGGAGTACTGTTAAAAGATGATGTCGTTCGGCCTAAAGAACGCTGGGGCCACCTATATGAGGGCAATGACTACTATTTTTCATGACATGATACATAAAGAGATAGAGGTGTATGTGGATGATGTCATCATCAAATCCAAGAAGGCCACAAATCACATAGCAGACTTGAGGAGATTCTACAATAGACTGCGAAAGTACAACCTAAAATTAAACTCCGTAAAGTGTGCATTTGGGGTTCTTGCCGGAAAGTTATAGGTATTCATCGTCAGTCGCCAGGGAATCGAATTGGATCAATCAAAGGTAAAACCCATCTAGGAGTTACCACCGCCAAAGAGTAAGAAAGACGTAATGAGTTTTCTGGTACGACTAAATTACATCAGACGTTTCATATCCCAGTCTACAGTAATATGTGAGCCAATTTTCAATATGTTTAAGAAGGACGTTTCGACTAGTTGGACAAAAGATTGTCAAAAGGCTTTTGACAAAATCAAAGAGTACTTATCAATACAACCAATCTTGGTCCCTCCACAGCTAGGTAGACCACTGCTACTCTACCTTGAAGTGCTAGATGGAGCTTCCGGCTGCGTTCTGGAGCAGCACGATGAGGCAGGGAGAAAAGAACAGGTCATCTACTACCTGAGTAAGAAGTTCACTCCATATGAAGTGCGGTACTCTCTGCTGGAACGTACTTGTTGCGCTCTGACCTGGAAAGCTCAGAAGTAGATGCATTACTTCTGTGCCTATACAACATATCTCATGTCAAGGATGGATCCCTTAAGGTATATCTTTCAGAAGCCCATGCCCACTAGCAAGCTGGCTAAATGGAAAATCTTGCTGAGTGAAGTCGACATTGTTTATGTAACTCATAAGGCAGTCAAGGGACAGGCACTGGCAGATCACCTTGCTGAAAACCCCGTAGGAGGAGAATACGAACCACTGAAAACGTATTTTCCCGATGAAGAAGTACTATTCATAGGAGAAGACATTGATGAAGCCTACGATGGTTGGAAAATGTTCATTGACGTAGCGGCAAACTTCAAAGGAGCCGTCTTGGTATTAGAAACTAGCCAACATTATCCAGTATCCACGAAACTCAAATTCCCCTGCACCAATAACATGGCAGAATATGAAGCTTGCATATTAGGGATCAACATCGTTGTTGACATGAACATTCAGGAACTGCTAGTAAACGACAATTCAGATTTTCTTGTGTACCAGGTACAAGGAGAATGGGCTACCAAGAATTCCAAGTTATTGCCATATCTGCACCATGTGCAAGAATTAAAGAAAAGATTCACAAAGATAGAGTTTCAGCATGTTCCTAGGATTCAAAATAAATTTGTCGATGCATTGGCCATTGTCATCAATGATACAAAATCCATACAATAACTTCACCGATCCTATCCCAGTAAGGATCCATAACCAGCCGGCATATTGTACTCATGTAGAAGAAGAAACATACGGGAAGCCTTGGTTCCACGACATCAAAGAATATTTTGCAAAAGGAGAGTACCCGGAGCACTCAAATCATACTTAGCAATGCACGCTTCAGAGATTGTCTAATCATTTCTTCCACAGTGGAGGAACCTTATATAGAAGAACTCCTGATTTGGGACTGTTAAGGTGTGTCGACGCAAAAGAAGCTTCTAAGTTTCTTGAGGAGATACATGCCGGGACCTGCGGCCCGCTATGAATGGCTTAGTCTTGGCCAAGAAGATAATCAGGGCTGGCTATTTCTGGATGGCCATGGAGACATATTCCATCCGGTATTTTCATAAGTTCTACCAATGTCAAGTACATACGGATATGATAAAAGTGCCGCCAAACGAGGTTAGTACAACAAGCTCACCCTGGCCCTTTGCCGCTTGGGGAATGGATGTCGTTCGTCCGATGGAGCCCACTACCTCAAACGGACATCAGTTTATTCTAGTGGCTATCGACTACTTCACTAAATGGGTTGAAACCGCATCTTACAAAGTTGTGACTAAGAAGGTCATTGCGGATTTTTTCCGCGACAGAATTGTTTGTCGGTTTGGAGTTCCAGAGTCCATCATCACTGACAATGCCGCAAATCTCAACAATGACCTGATGAAAGCCATGTATGAGACTTTGAAAATCATGCACAAGAATTCCATAGCATATAGACCTCAAATGAAGGGAGTTGTAGATGCCGCCAACAAGAATGTCAAGAAGATACTGAGGAAAATGGTAGAGAATCACAAACATTGGCATGAGAAGCTACCGTTCGCCTTACTGGGATACCGTACAACATTCCGCACATCAACCAGGGAAACTCCCCACTTGCTGGTTTATGGTACTGAAGCTGTTATTCCTGTCGAAGTGGAGATTCCTTCCTTGAGAGCCATATAAGAAGCTGAGCTCAGCGAGGCAGAATGGATAAGGAGCCGTTATGAGCAGTTAGCCCTCATAAACGGAAAGAGGATGAACGCAGTATGTCACGGACAACTTTATTAGAACAGAAAGTCCAAAGCTTTCAACAAAAGAGTCAAGCCGAGACAATTCACATCGGGGCAACTAGTGTTGAATAAAATTTTCCTGCACCAAGATTAAGCCAAGGGGAAATTCTCTCCCAACTTGCAAAGTCCTTACATGGTTCATAGAGTATTGACATAAGGGGCCCTCATACTCGCAGAAAAGGACAGAGAAATATGGCCAAAGCCAATCAATTCATATACAGTCAAGCGATATTATGTGTAAACTATTTATGTTTCCTCATATGATGTAAATTCAACTACGCTCGACCTATTCTCATTTAAGAGGGGATACGTAGGCAGCCCTGTGGGTTCGGTCACAATTCAATAAAATTTCTATTTTCCCCGCAATCAGAAACTGGTGCAAAATTTTGTGGAGGTCCCTTAATATTCCGAAACAAGTTCAGCCAACCGCAGCATATAAAGCAGACAGAAAGATCATCTAGTTAACTGGGGAAATTTTTGAGGAGGACTCTCAAAATTCTACAGCAGAAGAAGTCGTGATGTCTCTCATCGTGTCGCAGTCACTAGTTTGTCTAACCAATTTCTAAAACTATATTTTACTATGTCATTGAAAACTATGCATGCCTGCTTTTGAAATAAACTATGTTTAGCAAATGGTACCCCGATAATATGAACAGGACCTTTAGACAGAGTAAAGCAAATCAAGCAAGACGAAGGAGGCACGAACCGACCTCCCCCAACAAAGCTCACGACTTTTCTCTAAATGCAGGAATAAGGAATATGCACACCTTGGAACCACAACCTTCATAACAACAAAGATACTGAATCCACTTCCAGTTAATAAAGACTCTGTTATCATTTGTGCACTTCGCATAAGACTAAGCTTTGTCTCAATCTTGCATGAGGCTAAGCCCTGCCTCCATATTTGCATAAGGCTAAGCATTTCCTTCACCTTGCATGGGACTAAGCCCTGACCTAAATCTTGCATGAGCCTAAGCCCTGCCTCCCTATCTGCATAAGGCTAAGCCCTGCCTTCTCTCCACATTGGACTAAGCCATGTCCCAAAATTTGCATGAGACTAAGCTTTATCTCAATCTTACATGAGGCTAAGCCCTGCCTCCATATTTGCATAGGGATAAGCACTACCTTATCTTTTCATGGAACTAAGCCTTGTCCCAAACCTTGCATGGGACTAAGCCATGTCCCGAATCTTGCATAAGGCTAAGCCCTGCCTCCATATTTGCATAAGGCTAAGCACTGCCTTCTCTTTTCATGGGACTATGCCTTGTCCCGAAATTTGCATAAGACTAAACTCTATCTCAATCTTGCATAAGGCTAAGTACTTACTTCTATTTGCATAGGACTAAGCCGTGTCCCGAACGTTGCATGAAACTAAGCTCTGTCTCAATCTTGCATAAGGCTAAGCACTGCCTTCTCTTTGCATGAGAGTAAGACCTATCCGAACTTTGCATGAGACTAAGCTCTGTCTCAATCTTGCATAAGGCTAAGCCCTGCCTCCATATTTGCATAAGGCTAAGCACTACTTTCTCTTTGCATGGGACCAAGCCATGTCGCGAATTTTGCATGAGGCTAAGTCTCACCTGTCTATTTGCATAAGGCTAAGAATTGCCTTTATTCTTTGCATGGGACTAAGCACTGTCCCGAACCTCGCACGAGAATAAGTAGTGTCTCTCTGGCATTATCTATTTTGTTCTTTCGGGCTAAGCTCTGCCCTGAACTTCATACAAGACTAAGCCCTGTCTTGTTTCTTCTAGCATCATGTTTTTGCACCTCATGGGCTGAAATATCGCCAACCTGTCTGAAGGCATCATAGGCTGAAAGCACCATCCTCATAGACGGAAGACACCATGCCATGGCATGAGGATCCCCGAAAATTGCATATCATTATTCAAAGGTGTCATGGATCGGAGGCACCATTTTCATGGCCCGAGAACATCATCTCATGGCCTGCGAATCCTTTTACCGCACAATTCATGGCCCAGGATATCATGGTCTAAGGACGTCATCCTGAACCGTCCAAAGACAATTCTCATTGTCTGAAGGGAATTTGCATCTCGTTTAAATTTATGTAAAGATATATGCTTATAGTACATATCTTATTTGGATGCAACCCGATGAGCAACCATTATCCCGGCAGGAGCAGTCCCGCTCCAGTTCATTCATACTACTTCAAACCTGACCGCTCACCTTAATCGTTTGTTACCTATTCCAAAACCTTGTGTCTGTCATTTTGATAACTTCATCGATATATTCTGCCAGTGAATCTAGAACTACACGCGGCCTGATACGTATAAACCAGGGATACATAGGTAGCTCGGAAATCAGATTGCGGACAATGTCTCTTAAATCACTCTACTCAATCAAAATTAGCCATCATATCTTTACCCGACAACTCTTTCATCCTTCCCAGGTAAATAGGGGCAGTTGTTGATACCCAATTTTTTCCTATATTGTTTTCAAAATGCATATAGATCTTCAAAACAATGCATGAGCATCAATTCATATTTTTCCATAATTTCTTGCAATGTTTTAGGGATTTTTAATTCATTTATCCCAGTATTTGATTATCTAAATAATTATTAATTACATCACAAATGATTTAATAATAATTTTATAGCTTATTTTTACCAATTATATTTATACCAAGCTTAATTCTTTTCTGAATAGCAACATTTATATTTTTAAAGGTTATAATGGCAATAACATTACAATAATAGCCCATGTGTGCATAATTACCTTATTCACCAGAAAATAGCTTTTTATATTTTTATAACATTAAATAATTATTTTTAAGAATGAAAATCATTATTTATAATTTATTAATTACTTTTACAAGTTATTTATCAAATTAATTGGGTATTTAACAAATAGCCCTTTTAATTTTTGTTTTAATTTAAGACCTAGCCCAAAACATTCCCCCCCCCCCCAGCCCAATTAAAATAACCCAAGCCCAACTTTTTATCCAACCCGCCCCACCATCAGATCAAATATGGATGTTGGTCTAAAAAGATCAATGGTCCAGTATAAAGTTACCATTTTAATTAACCCCAACCCCCAAAACCCTACTCACTCTCTCATTTCAACCGCCTCCGTTTTCCTGTCCTCCCCTCTTCTCTCTCAAACACTCCTTCTAACCCTAGCCGCCGTCACCGGAAAAACCCCATTCCATAGGGTTTCTTTGTAATGTTCGGCCCCTACCGGCCTCTCACCTCTTCTAGTTGTTCGATTACGTTGTTATATGAAGGAATCTCGAAGAGATTCAACTCGGATTTGTTCAAAACCTTTTCATAAGACTACCTATGGCCATCTCCGTTTGTGAGTATTATTATCTTCGTGTTTATGGCTCGAATCTCTTGTTCCAAACCAGATTGCATTTCCTCTTATCTATCACTTTACAAAAAAAACCTAATCTCTTTTTGCTTGGGTCTTTTAGATCCTTGTAGATCTGAGACGATTCTAAGTGTTATTTGGTATTTTTCCTTGAAAACCTTCTGTTTTTCTTATTACTAATTGATTCCAATGTTTTCTAAAACTATTTCGTCTTAAGTTCTCTACAAAAAGGTTTTAAAGCTTCTAAGTGTTTGAATATGATTATCTTTACTAGTTCGACTTTTTTTTGTGTCTATGCTTTAAACCCAAGGTTATATACTTATTACACAGATTATTTCAGTTATTTGCCCGTTATTTTTCATCTCTGTCGATTAGGAGAGATTGATTGATTCTATTAGGGTTCAAATTATATTTTTCGTTCGAGATTGATACTTCTCTATGATTCTCTACCTATTTTCCTTATTTTGTGATGCCTAATGGTACTACTTGCATTAATTAGATTGTAATCTGATTTATGGGATTTAATTGACTTCTATACAGTCTTTGATTTATTTGTTTACCTTATTTAAATCTCAATCTGAGTTGTTAACTGATTCTCCCCAATTTAGGGGGAGTTTCCCGGATTCTTTTGAATTATTTGGCCAAGTTTAGCCCCTAATTAACTGGCCGATTGTATTAGCTTGCCTTATTTGTGAACTCTAATTTTCTTACCTTAATTGTTTTACTCTGCTAAGTGCTATAAAAAATCCTCATTCTGATTTTCTTTCAAAAAACACAAACACACTCAAAACGAAACACACACACACAAACTCTTGCTCTTATTCAAACCTTTCTGTTATTTGTGTTTGTTGTACTGTCTAGCCGATTGAAAGCCAAGGCTAGACTATTGGATTCTGCATACTTTCACCTTTCTGTTTGCTATTCTTTAACTGGTATGTCTCCACTCCTATTATCATTCAATATGCCATGAAGCTAGACTTATGACTTTCCTGTTTATTCACCTTAATCAGCATGACTACTTCTGTGTAGCTAGATTTATGTCTTTCCTGTCTATTAACCTTAATCAACATGACTACTTCTGTTATCATATGTAGTTAGATTTATGTCTCCTTGTTTATGTCTCTTAACCAGTATGTCCCAATTTCCGTTATCATGACCTCTTCTATGTGCTATGTGTCTCCATACACTTCTGTTTTGGTACTGGTCTCCTGGTCATCTCTTTCTCAATTACTATGCTTCAATTCCTATTCTCTATGACTTACATGGTTAGTTCACTCTATACCTCAATATGTGCATGTTCATTATATGTTTCTTGTTTATTTCAACCAGTATGCTTAATCTTGTTTCTTCATTGTCCCATATGGCTGCATGACTGGTGTATGCCCATATTTTTCCCATTACACTTGAAGATGGCATTCTCTACTACCTCACCATGTTCTGTATGGTAGTGAATTTGTCTTTTCAATTTCAGCATGCTTCTCTTTGCTTAGTACATTTCTATATGCCCACCTAGTGATATCTAATGAAATAAGTTAATTATAGGAAATGTGAAACCTTGTTGAAGTGATTGTGATTCTGTTCTATCTACTATTTGACTGCTGGAATATTTGTTTGTATTCAAAGTGCTGAAATGACTGTTTGTTCCTATTTACTTCTAAAATCAAAACTGTTTTCCTAAAACTATATCTTATTTTCATATGTTATTTCCAACTACTACTCTTAGACATCTAGGGTCCTTCCTTCTAGTGTGAGCACTGCTTATGAGTCCATGAGACTCTTCCGAACTCTGACACACTGGGGTTGGCTTTTCCAAACTTGTTTGCAAAAATATTTCTTTTGAAAAGGTTCTGGTGTGAGCACTGCCCGGGGTCCCTGAGGCCCTTGGGAACTTTGACACACTAGAAGCCCATTTGGTGTATAATGGATTGCCTATTGAACATCAGACATGATTGAATGCCTGGCTTCCAGGTTTAATTTTGGGCCAGCCAAGGCTCCTTATAGTATAGTAATTATCATTCTCTAATTCATTCATATTTGGTTTGTAATAATAATTCTTGTAAAAATAGATATGGTGTATTAGTAAAGCTTGGGGGACTTTTATATATATCTTTGTGGGGATCGGGTAGAAATCATGCCTATATGATTGTTGTGATTCTCTATATGCATTAGAAACCATGTCTATGGGGCTTGTCTCATTTTTTGAAATCTTGCATTTTCACATTTTGCATCATAGAAACCTTGTTTCTAGGTCATCGATCAGTTCTGCAGTAATAATCATGTTCTCAAACCATCATTTGTGCATTAGAAACCATGTCTTTAGGAATCTCCTTGTTGAATTTGCTTGAAAACTAGCTAACGCCTTTATTCGCCTTGATATCATGCCTATAGGAAAACATATATAAAATCAGTCTAGACATTTAGACATCATGCATATAGAAAGTAAGTATAAAAACAGCCTCAACACTTAGATATCATGGTTATATAGATAAACACGTAAAAATCAGCTTTTGTGTCATGAAATAACGCTTGTGATCATTTCTCAGCACATAAACAACATGCCTATAGGGTATAAAGGACAAAATCTGCCAGTTCAAAATAATCATTGGTTCATAATTACATTCTGATTAACGTTAAGATGTCATGCCTATAGGATCCTGCCAGTTATCACTTATGCAGCCCTATAAGACAATCAAAATTTTGAAGTATTAAAGTTGTGTTTTCTTGACTTCTTATAAACTGCCCAGATTTAGTAAGTAATAAAATCTGTAGGCAAGCTGATTAGGTATTCACTACCTCGCCTTAATAAAACAGTAGCATATTGTGTTCTATGCTCAGCTATATATCCTGTTATAGGACCTTAAGTCATTTAAAACTGCTTTGTCTGAATAGGCGTGCAATTGTTTGCTTATTTGTGGAGGTAAATATGTACCCCCTTAAGTGATCCTTTATGTGACAGTCCTACTTGTTTTGTTTGTCGCGTAGTTTTCTCCTTTTAAGCACCATAGGTGAGTCTAGAACCACCTTAAATAGAGGTCCTAAGCACCTCCAGGGCCACATGTAAGGGACGGGTAATACACGCATACGGTACCTATTCGATGCTATTAGAATGCTTAGAAAATAATTAAGGGGAGGGTAATTGTGTAGTAAAGGATAAGATGACATGTGCGCTAATGTTACGCGTAACACCTCTATTTGAGGAAGGTTACCGAGTATTGAAATGAAGTGATCCTATAGGCTAATAAACCTAGGACCACCTTTATTCCCGCTTTAAAATAATCTTTATTTGTTCAAAATTAATTTATGACTAATTCACTTAAATTGAGTTTGGTTGGGACCCACCGTTGTGGACCTCGAGGGGTGCCTAACACCTTCCCCTCGAGGTAATTTTGATCCCTTACCCAATCTCTGGTAATGTGAACTAGTTTATGAGTTTTTTTTAGGTTCCCTAACACACCTTTAATACATTACGTGGCGACTCGTCAAATTCCATACCCCTTCCCAAAAGGAAATGAGTTGTCCCAAAAATGTCAAAACCCGAAATCCAAGAGGAAATAGGGGGCGCGACACCTGTCTACTTTTGTACACTTTGTTATTGGACTACTAGTACCTGTTGATGTCTATCCCACATCAATACTTCTTCGAGGTTAGACTACAGAATTACGGGGTACACGTTGATTTAAATACTCATACTACACTTCTGCAAATATTATACAGGTAGTGAGACATGTACATTAGGTGGTCACTCATGCATTTAGTCACTTTAGCCGGAGACTTAGTGGTGACCTACTTTTTATGCTTTAACACGCAGCACATGGAGTCTCCTTCCCCATATATTTATTTTATTCTTGGTTTGTCACAATGTGTTTCCTACCTCTCTACTTTTTTGTACTTTGTTATTGGACTAATAGTAAGTGTCGATGTGAATCTCTCGTCAATACTTCTTCAACAACGTGGTATCAGAGCACTAGGTTCACGTAAGTCTCATGAGTCACGGGCAGGCCCAGTAGAGTCTTGCAGATCAGTACGGAGTTGCCTGTACTTATCTTCAGGAGGCTATGGGGTGTTAGGAAACTTCCCTTTATTCATATCCTATCATGCAATCTATGATGTACTCAAACCTATTCTTCTATTCTTTCACAGATGGTGAGGACGCGTGCTTCCAATGTTCCTGGTCCGGGAGAGGCCGTTGCCCTGGCTGCCCAAGGTCGGGCTCGAGGCAGGGGTAGAGAACCTGCTCGAGGCAGGGGACGAGGGCGTCCCATAGCTACACCAGTAGCACCACCAGAGGACCCTATTATGGAGGAGCAGGATGAGGTGCCTCCAGTAGCACATGCTCTAGTGGATTTCATGACGGGGCCACGCTTCCAGGAGGCCATGGGCCGTATGTTGAGATTCATGGACACTATGTCTCAGGCTGGTTTATTTCCAGCCGACCCTGCTACTTCTTAGGCGAGAGGGGGAGTTCAGACTCCTACCGCTCAGGCCACAAGTCAGGCAGCAGCAACACGTCATACCCCGGGCACACCGCCCGTGGGAGGGGTTCAGCCCGTAGTAGCAGCCCAGAGCCCAGGCCAGTTGCCGAGGGTGACCAGCAGAAGATGTTGGATAGATGGACCCGACTTCTCCCTCCAGTCTTCGGGGGTGAGCGGGGAGAGGATGCTCAGGATTTTATTGATAGGTGCAGGGACAGACTGCACAACATGAGGATTTTGGAGTCCCATTGAGTGGATTTCACCACATTTCAGTTAGAGGGCAGAGCTCGCATGTGGTGGCAGTCATATATTCTCAGCAGGACAGTAGATTCTCCTCCTATCACTTGGATCATTTCGCTCAGCTATTTCTAGACAGATACATTCCACCTTCTGAGAGGGAGGAGCTACGGGGTCTGTTTAAGCGAATAGAGCAGGGGCAGATGTCATTGACTAATTAGGAGGCTAGATTTTCCGAGTTGTCTCGCCATGCCCTTATGATATTGCCTGCTGATGCCGAGAGAGTGCGGCGGTTTGTGGCTGGCTTGCATCCATGAATTATGGCCTCTATGGCAAGAGAGGTAGAGATGGGTACCCCATACCAACTTGTAGTCGAGATAGCTTGACGGATTGAGGGTTACCATATTAGGAGCAGGGTCAGCCAGGTCAGCAGGGTCAGCAGGACAAGAGGGCCAGGTTCACAGGGGACTTCAAGGGTGCTCCAGCTAGGGGAAGAGGTCAGTTCGAAGGCGGCCAGTTCAGTAGGCCTTAATATTCAGTACCACCACTACCTCCCAGGGGTATTTCAGTGAGGCCTCAGTTTAGTACCATGCCAGAGCGCTCTTACCATCCACCATCCATCCAGGGTGCACCAAGCAGTTATTCCAGTCATCAGAGATCCTATAGTTCCTATTTCAGTGCCTTACCAGAGGGTTCACACCGCCCTCCGGCTATTCAGGGTTCTTCCTCTTTCGGGCAGCGGGCTGTAGCACCAGGAGGTTGTTTCGAGTGTGGGGAGCCGGGTCATACGTGGAGGTATTATCACAGGTATCGGGGCAAGGTAGTGCAGCAGAGTTATCAGCCTAGGAGTTCAGCACCAGCAGTCCGGCCGCCTCGAGGTGGAGGGAAGGTCGGCAGGGGTCGTCCTAGAGGGGGAGGCCAGTCAGTAGGAGGTCAATTAGTTCCTGTTCACTCTGGGGGAGTTCAATCTTCAAGAGCCTCAGACAGATTTTATGCCATTCTCGCCAGATCAGATGCAGTGGCCTCAGACGCCATAATCACAGGTATTATCTCAGTATGTGGTTGGGAGGCTTCGGTACTATTTGATCCAGGATCCACGTATTCATATGCTTCCGTACTATTTGCTCATTTTCTGGATATCCCTCGTGAGTCCTTGGGTTCTCCTATATATGTGTCCACTCATGTGGGCGATTCTGTGGTGGTAGACCGAGTCTACCGGCCTTGTGTGGTAACTTTCTGCGGTTTCGATACCAGAGAAGATCTTTTATTGCTGGATATGATTGATTTTGAGGTTATCCTAGGCATGGATTGGCTATCTCCTTATCATCTGTGCTAGATTGCCATGCCAAGACAGTCACTTTAGCCATGCCTGAGTCGCCTATACTAGGATGGAGAGGTTCTTCCATTAGTGCCTCCAGCCGGGTCATTTCCTTCATAAAGGCTCGACATATGGTCAAGAAGGGTTGTTTGGCTTACCTTGTTTATGTGCGGGAAACCACCGCCGAGTCTCCTACCATTGATTCAGTGCCTGTTGTTCAAGATTTTTTGGATGTGTTTCCTTCATATCTTCCAGGCAAGCCTCCAGATCGAGGTATTGACTTCTATATAGATTTTTCTCAAGATACTTAGCCTATTTCCATTCCCCCTTATCGTATGGATCCTAAGGAGCTAAAGGAGTTGAAGGAGAAGCTTGAGGAGTTGTTGGCCAAGGGGTTCATCATGATGAGTGTGTCTTTGTGGGGTGCTCCAGTCTTATTTGTGAAGAAGAAAGATGGGTCTATGCGGATGTGCATTGACTACCGCCAGCTGAATAAAGTCACTATTAAGAATAAGTATCCTCTACCGCACATCGATGATTTGTTTGATCAGTTGCAGGGTGCTCGTGTGTTTTCTAAGATTGACCTGAGATCGGGTTATCACCAGTTGAAGATTCGGGTTTCTGATATTCCGAAAACTGCATTTCGTACCAGATATGGCCATTATGAGTTCTTGGTGATGTCCTTTGTTTTAACTAATTCCCCAGCAGCATTCATGGACTTGATGAATAGGGTATTCAGGCCGTATATTGATTCCTTCATCATCATCTTCATTGATGACATCTTGATTTATTCGCGGAGCCTGGGTGAGCATGAGCAGCACTTGAGAGTTGTGCTCCAGACCTTATGGGAACAGAAGTTTTATGCTAAGTTCTCCAAGTGCGAGTTCTGGTTAGATTCCGTGGCATTTTTGGGGCATGTGGTATCCGGAGAAGGTATTAAGGTTGATCCTCAAAAGATTGAGGCGGTTTAGAGTTGGCTGCGTCCTACTTCAGCCACAGAGATCAGGAGTTTCTTGGGCCTAGCAGGCTATTATCGCCGATTCGTGGAGGGGTTCTATTCTCTTGCAGCTCCATTAACCAGATTGACTCAGAAGAATGCCTCGTTTCGGTGGTCCGACGAGTGTGAGGAGAGCTTTCAGAAGCTCAAGTCAGCTTTGACCTCAGCACCTGTTCTGTCATTGCCTTCCAGCTCTGGGATGTATACCATGTATTGCGACGCTTCACGCGTCGAGTTGGGATGTGTGCTGATGCAGGATGGAAGGGTTATTGCTTATGCTTCGTGATAGCTGAAGGTTCATGAAAAGAATTATCATGTTCACGACTTAGAGTTGGCGGCGATTGTTGATGCCTTGAAGATTTTGCGGCACTATTTGTATGGTGTGTCATGTGAGGTCTACACTGACCACCGCAACCTGCAGTACTTGCTTAAGCAGAGGGACCTTAACTTGAGGCACCGGAGATGGATTGAGTTGTTAAAATATTATGATCTCACTATTTTGTATCACCCGGGCAAGGCGAACGTAGTAGCAGATGCTTTGAGCAGGAGGGCACCGAGTATGGGTAGCTTGGACTACATTGCAGCAGAGGAGAGACCTTTAGCCTTGGACATTCCTTCCTTGGCCAATCGCCTTGTGAGATTTGACCTTTCGGAGCCTCGTCGAGTTTTGGCTCATGTAGTTACTCAGTCTTCATTGTTGACGGAGATTAAGGCTCGACAGTTTGATGATCCATGCCTTGCAGAGCTTCGGGATACGGTGGTCCAGGGCAGGACCACGGAGGTTACTTTGGGCGAGGATGGTGTCTTAAGACTCCAGGTCCATTTATGTGTTCCTAATATTGATGGCTTAAGGAAAAGAATTCTAGCAGAGGTGCACAGTTCTCGGTATTCTATTCATCCAGGAGCGACGAAGATGTATCGTGATTTGAAGCAGCATTACTGGTGGATGCGGATGAAGAAGGATATTGTTTAGTATATGGTCAGGTGTCTTAATTGTCAGCAGGTTAAGTACGAGCACCAGAAGCCAGGGGGCTTGTTTCAGCAGATCCCCAATCGTTAGTTGAAATGAGAGCGCATCACCATGGACTTCGTAGTTGGGTTGCCTCGGAGTTTGCGAAAGGTTGACGCGGTTTGGGTCATTGTGGATATATTGACTAAATCGGCGCATTTCATTCATGTGGCTACTACTTATACTATAGAGAGGCTGGCCAGAATTTACATTCGAGAGATAGTTTGGTTGCACGGTGTGCCGGTGTCCATTATATCATATCAAGGTCATCAATTCACCTCGCACTTCTGGAGAGCATTGCACAGTGAGATGGGCACTCAGATAGATCTCAGCTCAGCATTTCACCCTTAGACTGATGGTCAGTCGGAGCGTACAGTTCAAATTTTGGAGGATAAGCTCGGGGCTTGTGTGATTGATTTTGGCGATAAATGGGACCAGTTCTTGCCTTTGGCGGAGTTTGCATACAATAACAGTTATCAGTCCAGCATCAAGATGGCTCCATTTGAGGCTTTATATGGTCGGCGATGTCGTTCTCCTATCGGGTGGTTTGAGCCCGGCGAGGCCAAGTTATATGGCACAGATCTGGTGAGAGATGCTTTGGATAGGGAGAAGATTATTCAGGAGAGACTTCGCACAGCTCATTCTAGACAGAAAAGTTACGCAGATCAGCGGGCGCATGCTGTAGCATTCATGGAGGGAGATAAGGTTATGTTGAAGGTTTCGCCGATGAAGGGCGTTATGAGATTCGGGAAGAAAGGCAAGTTGAGCCCCAGGTTTATAGGCCCTTTCGAGGTGTTGAGGCGATTCGGGGAGGTTTCTTATGAGCTCGCTTTACCTCCCACCTTACGAGAGTTCATCCGGTATTTCATGTATCCATGCTTCGGAGATATCATGTCGATTTCTCTCACGTGATTGATTTCAGCACTATTCAGTTAGATGAGAAGTTGGGCTTCGAGGAGGACCAAGTTGCTATTATTGATAGGCAGGACCGCCAGTTGAGGTCTAAGAGAATTTCTGCCGTAAAGTTTCAGTGGAGGGTCCAACCAGTCAATGAGGCGACTTGGGAGTCCGAGGAGGACATGCGGAGCAGGTATCCACAGTTATTCGGCACTTCAGGTACAATTCTACGTCCGTTTGAGGACGAACGTTTGTTTTAGAGGGGGAGATTGTGATGACCCAAAGGGGTCATCTTATGTGAATCTATTTTTCACTCTGTTACGAGGCCCTGAAAGCCTCCGCTAATATCACCTCGATGTGCGTGCGCAGCCCAGGCGCGTAGGCGGGAAGCCTTTATGTGAAAACTTGATTAAGAGTTGAATTTATGATAATTAATTGAACAAAGTTGACTTTGGTCATCAGTTTTGGTAAGCGGACCCGGATCCGTGATCTGAAGGTCCCGGAAGGTCCGTATGAAAATATGGGACTTGGGCGTATGCCCGGAATCGAATTCCGAGGACCCAAGTCTGAGAAATGAGGTTTTAAAGAAAATTGTTTTATGAAAAATATTAAAGGCTTATGAAAATGAACCTTGATGTAAAACCTGTGCTTCCAGGCCCGTATTATGGTTTCGGATCACGGAACAAGTTCAATATGTGTTATTTGAGTTATCATTGAAATTTGGTAAGAAACGGACTTGATTTGATGGCTTTCGGATCAAAATGAGAAAAATTGGAGTTAATGAAGTGTTGAGGATTTTCATAGAATTTGAAATTTGGCCTGAAATGTGATTTTATGTTCCCGAGGTCCGAATGAAATTCCGAGACCGGGGAAAGTTCCGTTATGTCATTCATGAATTGTCTGCAAAATTTGAAGTCATTCCGAGTAGTATAGGCTGGCTCGGCGCATTGAAGTGGATTCTAGAATTTCTTAAGTTCTTAAGTTGATTCAATTTGGTTTTGGGGTTGAATTTTGAGTTTCCTTGTTGTTCTTCATGTTCCGGAAGTTCGAGCGAGTCCGTATCCTGAATACAGACTTGCTAGTGCTTTTGGACGGGGTCCCGAGGGGCTCGGGTTTGTTTTAGACCCCCGGGAGCTAAGTTAGAAAAACCAGAAATTTCTGCTATCTGGTTTCCTTCTCTGCGATCGCGGAAGGTAGGTTGCGATTGTGGAGAAGGATTTTGCTGGGCTGTTGATTGTTCTCTGCGATCGCAGCTTCCCCTTTGCGATCGCAGAGGTCTGAGATCCACACCTTCGCGATCGCAGTCTTTTATCGCGATCGCATTGAGTCGCGTCTGGGTCAGGTGAGTTTGTTCTTCGCGATCACAGGACCTCTAGCGTTATCCTAGAGGTCCGACCAGTTGGTCTTTGCGATCGCGGGACCTCTGCCGCGATCGCAGAGGTCTGGCCAGTTGGCCTTAGCGATCGCAGAGCCCTTGTCGCGATCGCAGTTAAGGAATCCCTGGGCAGTTTTATAAAATACGGGACTTAGCATTTTTCCTCCATTTTCATCTTCCTCCTCAAGTTTTTAGAGAGCTCTTCAAGGGACCTTCCACCACTGCTATTGAGGTAAGTAAATTCCATAGTTTTACTACTTTCAAACATTAATTCCTAGTTAAATTCACTACTAAATTATCTAAATCATAGAATTAGGTAGTAATTTTAGGGTTCTTGAGGATTTTGAGATTTTCCATTTTAGGCCTTGAATTCAAGTAGAAATCACACCTTAATGATCCTTAGGCTATAGGTGAGTGATCCCTTCGAGAATTTTCGGAATTTGATCATGCGGGACCGGGGTTGGAAATTGGGAATTCTTCAAGAATGGCGATTTTATTGAATANTCACTACTAAATTATCTAAAATCATATAATTAGGTAGTAATTTTAGGGTTCTTGAGGATTTTGTGATTTTCCATTTTAGGCCTTGAATTCAAGTAGAAATCACACCTTAATGATCCTTAGGCTATAGGTGAGTGATCCCTTCGAGAATTTTCGGAATTTGATCATGCGGGACCGGGGTTGGAAATTGGGAATTCTTCAAGAATGGCGATTTTATTGAATAGCTAAGATAATTTCTCACATTGTGCATGCATTGATTTAATTTTACACCTTTTGACTAGTTGCGAGTTCTCTGGTGTAGAGCTCGGAGTTTCAGGCGCAATTGTTGTCCGAGGGGTAGATTCGATACGAGGTGAGTCTCCTTTCTAACCTTATAATAAGGAATTGTCCCCATAGGTAATGTATATGCTATGTGTAAATTGTTTGGGGGCTACGTACATGCCAAGTGACGAGAGTCCGTACGTAGCGGCTATTATTGTTATGTCCGGGTAGTTAGGCCCACATCATGCCTTATATGCTTTTCTCGTAATGCCTGATATGTTTTCCTTGAAATGCTTTATATGGTTTATTGTGACGCCTTATGTACGTACTACGAGATTATGTTTTGTATAGTGTTGTTCCCCTGAGGCTTTATGGGAAATTGTTGAATGGCAATTAATCTGATGTGGAAAGTAAGTATTGTAAGATATTGGGATCGGGTTGTACGCCACGGCAGAGATAAAAAGAAATTGTGAAATATATGGGATCGGGCCGTACGCCACGGCAGTGTTGAAAAGTAATTGAGTATATATATGGGATCGGGTCGTACGCCACGACAGTGTAGAGAAGTATTTGTGATATATATATATGGGATAGGGCCATACGCCACGACAGAGTTGAGAAATACTTGAGATACATATGGGATCGGGCCGTACGCCGCAGCGAGTTTAGAAGGTACCTTATGGGAGCGGGCCGTACGCCACGGCGGATCTAAGAATTGGTGATTTATTGTTTCGTTCGGTGGTCTTACCCTTGAAATGTGCTTTATTGTTTAGTTCAGTAATTGTTTGGATTTCTGGTCCTGATATGTACTTGTTGATTATTTCCTAACATGCCTACTGTATTTCATTATATTCTATCATATGTTATTACTGTTGTACCTTAGTTAGTATCGAGTCGACCTCTCGTCACTACTTCTTCGAGTTTAGGCGGGATACTCACTGGGTACATATTTATTTAATATGTACTCATGTTGCACTTTATTTTCTTTTTTGTACTTGACTGTACAGGTCCAGAGGCTGGTACGTCTGATTATCAGGCCGGCGCTAGATATTGATAGCGTGGTCATACTTAATGGTGAGCTGTGTTCCCGGCGACTTCCTAGCAGCACCCTGGAGTTCTTTTGTTGTATTCTCTGTCCATTTCATTCAGACTGAGACTCTGTATATATTGTAGTCATTGTATATTCAGTAGTTGCCCATGACACTCGTGACACTAGTTCCTAGCACACGCGCGTAGTGTATATATATTTTGGGTTTTGGTTATACAGGCATGCATATGCTTTATTTCCATGTCAAGCTATCATCATGCTTAATTGTTTAAAAATTATAAATGTTGACTTGTTTAATTAGATGGGAAGGGTAACACTTAGTGTAATTTGTGTTGGCTTGCCTAACCCCGTCGTTGGGTGCCATCACGACCCGGATTAGGATTCTAGGTCGTGAAAAATATAATATCCAAAGTTATCGGAAGGCTCAAAATACCACAAATAACGTTTAATCCAAGAGGCGAAGATAAAATCATTCTCTTAACTTCCAAACAATCTAAATTTGTCAAATTTGTTCGGATCACAACCACATTTTGCACACAAGTCCAATCAACTAAATGAACCTATACAAGGTCCCAATATCACAATACGAGTCTGATAACACAAAAGTCAACTTCTGATGAAATCTTTGAACTTTCTAATTTTTCAAATTGTGAACTTTTAACAAATAGAGACAAAAGGTTTATCAAATTTGAAGATATGACCAAGTATGAAATTACCATATGAATATATTGAAACCATCAAATCTTGATTCCGAGGTTGTTTTCTCAAAAGTAAAACCTTGGCCAACTCTTCCTAACTTAAGTTTCCAAATTGAAAATCATTCTTTCAAATCAAACTTAAACCCTACAGGCATTGTTTGGAGATTCATATTTACGTTGTTCTTTGGAATGCAAAACTTGGCGCCTGGTGAGAGCATTGGAGGTGCTACATTGAGGTTTTTCACTTGACTTATGGATAAAGACACCATGTTTTATGGGGAGTCGACTGAGACACTTGCTGTAATAGTTAGCATTTCTTATTTCATTAGATTTAGGCCTAGTTTATCAAATTTTATATTTGATTTGACAATTTGTAAAGATTGGATCCTTGCTTTTGAGTATTTATATATTAACCACTAGGCAGCCTGCCTAGTGGTATATTTGCTTAAAACAATAAAAAGAACCCTGCAAACATATAAACCAACCATATACGCAAGTCACAATACATCATGTGAAGATGCTCTAGGTCTCAAACTTCCGAACGAAATACAAAAGTTCAAAACGACCGTTGTGTCGTTACACCAACTTTACAACTGTTTTCCTTTTATGTAAATTGACAAATCCTTATTGAACACAAATTCCTCCAGCGAATATAACATGTATAGCTCACGAAATAAATATATTTTGAGGAATCCTACTTGTGTTAGGAATCAGTTTGCAGCTGCTGATCAACGTACTCCAAGGGACCTGGTTTTTTTGAAATTTGCTTTGCAAGTTATCATCCTAATTTACAAGCACTTAAAATATCTTCAAGATACAAGGGTCTTTTACTATTGTTTGTTAGCATCAAGATATATTTTGGCTCAGTTCACCAATTAGGGATCGTGAAACTTCTATAAAAGGATTGGATAACCTTATCTCTTCAGTTACTAATAATTTTAATTAAGCTGAAGGATACATGATCTTATGTCTAAAATCTCTTATAGCATGAATACGTATAGAAATGGCTCTTCCATGTTTTGCAGGCTTCATGGATTTCTCAATGTTTAGTTCCCAAAATATGTGTGCATGATGTATTGCTGGAAAAAATAGATGACACATGGGTTAATGGAGTGTTGACAGGTGGCATTGAACGAGGTCAATAAAGAAGAATGATGAGGAACGGTTAAAACACTCACGGGATTAATTAGAAAAAATATTTTATCTAACAAATGGAAAAGGTAGGCACGAGATGCATGAAGACTAAAGGAAAGGAAGATTCATCAGCAGTTACGATATGGAAATAGGATAAGCATAATCCCTGATTATACCTTATTGTTTCTTATTACCCTAATCGGGAGCAGTCACACATTGTATCCTTACATAAGCACCCATTACCTTGCTTCGTGTCATCATTAGGAAATTCATGAATATATGAAATTCGTTTCATATTTTTACTTCTCTACTTGATTGAAGATTCTTATTCGCAATTCTTGGAAGAAAACAACAATCATCAAAAAGATTTTTACCTTTGTTTATTGAATATTAAATTTCAATTACTTTTTACTCTTCTATTTTCGGAAAAGTGAGGCAAACATTGTTATTATAAACTCAATTTATTCTAATATAAACTTTGACCACAAAAACAATTTTTTGGATAAACAAATTGGTTCCATTATCGGGAATTTTAGTAATCTGTTCACTTTTCATATTTTTATTTTTAGCAACAAAGTTTGTCTTCTACCAACGAGATTGTTCGGGAGGATGAAGGAGTTCAAGGAAAGAAAAAAAGTGTAACTCCACCAAAACATACACCCACGGTAACTCCACAACACTCACGAGAAAATTCACATGAATGATATGATACTCGTAGCGCTGGACAACAAGTTGATGAGTAAACAAACAAGTCTAACAACTTGAGGCACATTATTTCTCAACAAGTTGGTGAAGCGTTGCGTTTTTTGCAAGTGGATTCCCAATGCAGGCCCCTCCACTAGTAAATACAACTCTGTAAAACCCTCATTCATGGCTTAAAATATTTTGAAGTGGGGAAATGCTAAATAATTCTAATTTGAAAAATTTGGTACTAATCTTGCAGAGAATAGCTCAAGGAACAAAATGAGAAGATATAACAAATACTAAGAGTACTACCCGTGATCAAAGGACTGGATAATGACAAATATCTGCAACAATCCTGGAAGCCGAGTGCAATACCATTGCCTATTCCAAACAAGTTTAAAATGCCTGATATTCCTAAATATGATAGGACTACTGACCTACAAGACCATGTAACTGCACTTACCACAGGAGTTAAAGGGTAATGAGTTAACCAAGCATGAAACTGAACCAATTTTGGTTAAACAATTGGCAAAACCCTCACAAAAGGAGCATTAATATGGTATTCAATCTTATCTGAAAATTTGATTGACTGTTCTACTAAGATTGCATATTTATTTATAAAAGTACATTCGAGAGCCCAAAAAGAATAAAAGAAAATGGAAGATATCTTCAACGTGAAGTTGGAAAGCACGGAATTACTTAGGGAATTCGTAGATAGATTCCAGCGGGAGAGGTTGATGTTACCGCATGTACCTGATAATTGGGCAGCTATGGCATTTGCAAGTAATCTGAGTGAGAAAATTTCAGAAGCCACGAGAAGACTAAAAGAAAGAGAAAGTGTACTGCAACCACTTGGAATGATGTGTACAATATGTACAATATAAAGTTACGAATAGAAGAAGATACGATATCTCGACATAAGGTAGATGAAAGGTTCAGGTCTAAATGGTCAAAAATAGAAATGAGGTCGGGAATAGGTACGAGCCTTGTATAGGGCCCGCGGGATGACATTCCAAAATAAAATAAGAACATTCACTGTTTGATTCAAGATAGAGACAAAAGGAAACGAGTTCCTCTTCCCGATTCAATAAGGAACGGGACACAACAAGAAATACCAACCACGACTCTCGATCGAGAATAAGATATTATAATTTCGACCTCAGTACGTCAAAGTTGGTAGCTGTTCTAAGAGGTATGGGAGATAAAGTACGATGGCTGAAAGACATGAGGTAAGATCCCAACAAAAGAAGCCAGGAATTTTGTGTGAATCCCATAATGATCATGGCCATATAATAGTAGACCGCAGGATCTTTCAAGGAGAAGTTAAATATCTATTGACAAAAGGCTACCTCACTAATCTGTTTAGTGAAAAATAAAAATAATCTTACATGAAAAAAAGGAAAGAACCACAAAAACCTCTATCGCCCAAAAGGGCGGTAAATTTTATAACTGGGGTTAAAGAGGTCAATGGGGTAATGTACACACCAGCAAAAAATGACACCCAAGGTGACAGTTTCCCATGGGAAGTGGATTTGTCAATTTTTGGAAAGAGACAACATAGTGTTTAAGGATGAAGATATGGACAACTTGATTATTCCCCATAACGATACACTGGCAATATATTTACTTGTCCATGATACTAACAGCAAATGAGTTTTGATCAACCCATGTATCTTTATGAATATCATACTAATGAGAGTAGTGGATAAGATATAAGCGACGAATCATTTCGTACCTAAGGCTCGGTAGTTGTCAGGGTTCGATAATTTCAGGGTCGTAATGGAAGAGAATAATGTTGGCAAAGCTCACAGAAGGTGTCGTCAAAGATAATAAATACCAAGTGGTAGATGCCGACATGGCCTATAACATGATTTTAGGAAGGGCATGGATTCGTGATATGGATGCAGTCCTGTCAACATTGCATCATGTAATTAAATTCTCATCACAATGGGGAATCCTTCAAAAAAGATGAGATCAATAGATGGAGCGAGATATCAACTTAACTGCTATAACGAGTGAAATGTTCAAAGACGAAGATGAGAAATAGCAATTACGGAATTCAGGTGAGGACAATTTATTTTCCACCTCGACTGAAAATCCAAAAAATGAAGCTGATATATATTTAAGGCCCGATGTGATCCAAGAGCTAGAGGAGAACAAAAATATCAAAAATAACCACAGAAGATCTAGAGGATGTTATGCTATATGATCACTGGCAAGATAAAAAAGTTAATAGTGGAACAAACATGAGCTTGGAAATGAAAGGTAAGTTAATTGAATTCCTACGTACTAATGTCGGTTGCTTTGCTTGATTGTATTCAAACTTGACAGGTATACCACCAGCGGTAATGACTCATAAGATGAATGAAGAACCAGTACACCCCTTGTCAAACTAAAGAAACAAAAGCAAGGCGCATTTTAAAACCAAGTAATCCAAGACGAGGTACAAAAGCTTCTAAAAAATGGCTCAATTTTTAGGTAAAGTGCCCTGACTAGTTACCTAATATTGGAAAGTGGCGAGTGTACGTACTACTATAAAGTAGCTAAAAATGGATCCTCTAGACGAGGAAAAAGAAGCGCAGGTTTTCCACCCTATACCTATACAAGGGGCATGTCTCGATCTCGCTTGGTGGTACCCCTCTCGATGATTGTTGACTCAACATTGATTTCGTGCTTGAGTTGGAGGGCTCTCCCTCCATCCATCGAGTCAAGTAATTCGCTATCGGAAATTGATCCGCCGCCTATCTCATGCCATGCTTCTTCTTTCTCCGAATTGGTTCCTAGTGTCAGTCAATCAAGATTCGCCATCAAGAGAGGGAAGAGCCTTGACTTTAGGTTATCTTATTACAAGCAGGGGGCGTACTACTATAAAGTAATGTCATTTGGTTTGAAGAATGATGAAGAAACATACCAGAGGTTGGTGACCAAAATGTTCCAATAACACTTGAGGAATACAATGGAACTCTACATTGACGATATTCTAGTAAAATCAGCAAGCATAGGAGATCATTTCCAACATTAAAATGACACACTGTAAATACTCCGCAAGTATAACATAAAGTTAAACTTGGAGAAATGTGCCTTTTGTGTCGCCTAAATTTTTAGTATTTCTTGTTCTAACAGGGGATCAAATTGAATCATGTAATCAAAACAATTGAAGAAATATCTGATGTGCTCACAAGCAAAAAAGAAGTATAGAGGTTAACAGGTAGAGTAGCCGCTATGGGGAGATTTATATCCAAATCCTAGGAAAAATGTTTTAAATTCTTTTCAATAATGAAAAATCAAAACCAATTTGAATGGAATGGCGAGTGCCAACAAGATTTGAAGGATTTGAAATCATATTTCCCAAAACTGCCCTGTTACCAAAACTAAAGGAAGGAAAAATGTCTACTTAGTTGTGTGAGAGGTAGCAGTAAGCGCGATACTGGTGCAAGAAGATAAAGGTAAGCAGTCTCCAATTTATTATGTTAACAAATATTTGCTGGATTCTAAAATGCGATATCCTCATTAAGAAGAATTAGCATTAGCATTGGTATTAGCATCAAGAAAGTTACGACCTTATTTTCAATGTCATCCTATTTCTAGGGACTTGGACCCTATATACTAACGGGTCCTCAAATGTAAAAAGGGCAAATTTTGGTATTGTTTTAATTTCACCTTTCGGAGAAATTATAAGGCAAGAAATAAAATATCACACAATAACTAATAATGAGGCAGAATATGAGGCAATAATTGCTGGTTTGGAACATGAAAGTGAACTTGAGATTGAACAAATTGAAATCAAAACTGACTCACGACTAGTGGTAAATAATATGCAAGGGAATTACGTGGTTAGAGAGATGCAAATGCAACAATACTTGCAGAAGGTACGATAATTACTAAGGGAGTTCAATACATGGAAAGCTGTCTAAATACCCAGGGAAGAAAATGCAGAAACTGATGCGTTAACAAATCTGGGGCCCATGGTTGATGTGTCAAACGTAGAAAGCACGATTGTGGTGCATTTGTTTCATTTAGCCCTTGATCCGGCCAAGAATGAGGTAAATTTCAATTATTTAACTTTGGATTGGAGAAATAAAATTGTGTATTATTTGTAGTATTGAATTTTTCTTGAGGATAAGAAGAAATCCCAATTACTGCGAATAAAAGCCACTCAATATTGCTGAATAGAAGGTAATTTGTATCGAAAAATGTTTGGGGACCCTTAGTACGGTGCCTTGGTCCGTACAAACTGAATATGTGTTGTAGAAGTGCATGAAGGGCATTGCGGGAATCACGCAAGAGGAAGGTCATTGATAGAAACGCAAATAAGAGCGGGGCATTATTGGCCAAAAATGGAATATGAAGCAAAAAACATTATGTCAATGTGCGATAAATGTCAATGGTACACAAATGGTATGCATCGACCGGCGGAGTTGCTTCATTCAATCATAACACCATGGTCGTCTGTGAAGTCGGGGATGGTCATAGTAGGTCCTTTTCCTCAAGCACCGGGAAAGGTACGGTTGCTACTAATTTTAACTGATTATTTTTTCAAGTGGGTAGAAGCAGGTGCCTTCAAACAGGTACGAGAAAAAGAATTTATCAACATTATGTGGAGAATATAATATATCGATTTTGAGTGACAAACGAAATCATTTACGATAATGGGCTGCAATTCATGTGTATAAAGGTTACTAACTGTATACGGTCGAATTCGGAGGAGTCCGATCTCGAGGTCTTTGTTATGCTGTGCTCGAGTTCGTAAGGTTTGAAGCGAGGTTTGAATTCGACCCTAGATTATATACCTCGAGAGATCTTATCGAATGCCAACATGGCTAGCCTCGAGGTAGTACAAAATCGATGGCCGTCAAGAAAGAGCAGGAATTTTTAAAGGACACGTGGTTGTTGATACCCAATTTTTCCTTAAATAATTTTATAATTTGCATATATACCTTTAAAATCAGGCTTTCATAGCAATTGGTTTTTTTCTATAATTTTCCCATATTCTTATTAATTTATTTTAATTTATCCAGTATTTTATTTTTTCATAATTAATTACAAAACTGCATTACAAATGATTTCAAAAATATTTCTTCACTTAATGTATTATTTTTGGGTCTTATTAAGACCTAATTGTTTCACAATTAGCCAAATTGGCACTCTTTGGCTATAATTCCAATAACTTTACAATTATAACCTAATCATACATTTTACGATATTTTTATCCAGTAATTAGTCATTTGTATTTTTAAATACTAATTAATCATATTAATTTAATTTACTAAGCATCAATTTCACTCTTTACAATTATCCACCATTTTATAAATTATTTTAGTTGATTTTTATTTGGTATCTGACAATTAGCCACCTTTATAAAAATTGTAGCCTAAATTGAACCTGATCCCTAACCCAATTGAATTAACCCAATACCCAAGCCCAATACACTATCCTACCCGACCCAATTTCTATTTGATCTAGACCGTTGATTAATTTCAATCAACAGACCAGATCTGTTCCTTCATTAATTAACCTAAAAAGACTACCACCCTAAACGCTCCACCTGCTGAGCCTGTCTGACCTTTCTCTGACCGTCATCTTGCCGGAATCCATGGCGATTCCACCATCTACATCCTCATGGCTCCCTCCTTAACGTGTGTCACCGCTTTTGAGGCCCTCAAGTGAACCATAGGCGGTTCACTCACCTCCAACAATATCATGCCATTTTCCCCGGCCATCCATGGTTGTCCGAGTAAGATCTTTACACTTTCCGGTTGAAACTAGTGGTTCTTTGAGTTTTCTTCTCCTTTATGGGTTCTCTTTGGAAACCCTAACTTTGAATCCTCTGATTCCTTTAGATATGTAACAGATCTGTGTGTATTATGAGGTCCTTGCATGCTTTCTTTAAAGATTCTCATGTTTCTTGAACGACTCTTCTTTTTTTCAAAACTAGGGTTTTTAAAATCCCTAACAAAATTGATTTCCTTCTAATTTCTCAGCATTATTTTATGATTTTATCACGTTTAAACGTTATTTGGAGCATTTCCATTTTTGTTTGAGTCATTTTTGATAAAAACCCCTAAATTTATCGGGTACAATCTGTGAGTCTGAGTTATTTGCGATAATGTTTACCTGTTCTAACATGAATACCTTGCTTTCATATGTACACTGTGTGATTTTGTGATTTTTCTCTATATTTGGTGTTGGGGTTTCTGATTCTTTGTCACCTCTTCCTAAACCATGATTGTCTACTGGTTCCTTTAATTATTTGCTACGAATCCCTAATTTTGTGATTAGGGCTTCTGATTTTTTCTTAATGTGTGTTATTCCAATATTGTTTATCATTTTGAATCTTTGAAAAAGTATTATTAGTGCTTTATTGATTTTTACACAATATTCTTTACTGATTTTTGAGCATTTCCTTAAATATGTGACATCTTCCTTTGAGTAATATTGATTGCCTGATTTCGAGTATTTCCTTACGTGTGATATTCTCCTTGATTGGTATTGATTCTCTGTGATTGAATCTCTGTGAGATTTTCTTGTTGATTTCCAGAATTTCCTACTTTATTTCTATGAATAAGGCTGTCAAATTGATTCACATATATACTTTCCTTAATTAGGATATTCTGAATTTGGTCATAATCACATGCTCTATACTTTTACTACTCCTTATATGGTAAAATCAGTTGTTCAATTGATTTCTTTCTTTGTTTATCACTGTTTGTATCCGTTTGAACTATGAATCCTTAATTATAGGGAGTACTTATATTAATTGGATCCTAATTAGAGTTTATTTCTATAATTATGCTGAATTATTACTTATTACCATTCTTTTTCTACCTATTCTCAAACTATATATACTTCACTCTTTCATTATCGAAGGGACACGAACAGACATTGTTCTAAACCCTTTCTCACACACACACATACTCTCTTTTTCTCTTCTTCTGGTTACTTGCTACTCTCAGTCGGCTGCAAGCCAAGACTGAGTATTATACTCTATTGCTCTTCATTCTGTGCTTATTATCTCTTAACTGGTATGTCCTCAATTTATTTTAAAGCTTAAAAAAAATATGTTTCTTTTGGTATTGCAATTCATCTTATTTCTACTATGCTTTTACTTATGGTTTCGTTGTTTACCCTGCTATTAGCATGCCTACTCATTGCTTACTATTATGATTCTTAAATTGTATCCCCTCTACTTAAACTCAACATGTTACTCCTATAAGATCCCTCAATGTGATTCTGTTTCACTTGTATTCCTGTGTTTACTGGCATGAACACCCTAGTGGTAAAACCGTTTCTGTGGTTATCAGGTTCTGTGTAAGTATGTAATACATCCTTAATCCTCACCCCTCTTAGGATTTCTATGATTCTAAACTTATGTGCAATTCTGCTTATTGTGTTCCTATTCTTATGTGTTTCCTATTTGTCCCCCAACCCCTCATCTCCCTGCTTGAGATTGTTGAACTTGTTCTAGTTCTTGTTATACTCTATGTATGCTGTTTTGGTATGTTATGTGTTCTGATTACCCTACTCTCTCTTTCAAACTATTTTCACTGAAGTAGGCGCTCTTATTGTTTTGCAAAACTTATTTCAAACCAGTCTTTTTCAAAAAAGCTCTTTTTCTACTCAACCTTTTCAAAACTATGTGAAGCAACCCCCCTAATGTATGACTGCTTTGGGATCCCTACCTCTTTCCGCAGGAGCGGCCAATTTCCCGCAGGTGCGGAAACTGTTGGGCAGTCCTATTAAAAATCCCAAGTCGTGAATTCTTTTCCCAAAAATCATATTTCCTCCATTGTTGACGACCTCAAGAGCTTCAGAACGGGTATTTCGGCCTAGAAACTCAGATAAGTGATTCCCTAACCCTCCGCATGTTAATTTCTTCAATTCCTTGGGAATTTCCTCTTCCAAATCCATAGAATTCATAAGAAATTGTTGGGGGAAGAAAGAGGGGTTTGATGAAAATGTGAATTCTGATTTTTGGGCCATTGAGGGATGATTAATTGAGTTAATCTTGATCCTTAGGCGACGTATAGCGCGTTTCTTCAAGAATTATAATTTTCCGGACGCCGAGGCTCGGAGTTGAATTTCCAAATTACGTCAAGAATACGTTTTTAAGGAAATATTTGATAAATCCTCCTCGAATCTTCCTAAATTGATATAATTATGTGTTTTTGGCTAATTGCGAGCCATCGAGGGTGATTCGGAGGATTCGTGCGTCGTGTTGATTGGTCCGTTGGCCGGAGGAGCACTTTTCCAGGTGAGTCTCCTTTCAAAACTTTGTAAGGGGGAAATGTCCCCTAGGCTCTTGATTGCTAATTGTGCTTGTTGAGGGGGCTACGTACGTACACGTGACGAGAGTCTGTACGTGGCATCTATACCNTGAGCTAAATGAAGGTGGTTAAAATTCCTTCTCGTACTTGAATTGTTCAATCATGGTAATATTAAGAGCAAAGAGGATAATATGATGAAAATCCTAACTTTGGCTATCAAGTGAGGTGTGAGTATCCGATCCCGTTGAGTGTGGGAAAGTCGGTACCATGGTGTCTACATATACACATATATATATGCATTCATGCAGTCACATACACACATTCATGCATTCATGGCCCTCGAGTCATAGGTTTGATTCGTGATCGGGGAGAACTTATATTTTCGTTGCCCCTGAGTCACAGG
>ML270721.1:0-24886 GCA_005239495.1 Nicotiana undulata | reverse complement strand
CCCCGGATTATATTTGCAACGCCCGCTTAGTCTTTTATTAGACACAGTTGAGCGTGATCACGCTCCTTATGACCAAGTCAAGGCTTTGTTATTTCTAAACCTACCTTTAAATCCGCTGTATTGATTTCTCACATACGTTAGGAGTGACGTTGTTCAACAACCACCTAAATATGTATCCTTTCTCAAGCAACATATAATAAATAGGCACAGTCAATCGATGGCCATTCAATCAACTAAAATAAGCACGTAGTTGAATAAATAGACAAATTCAAAGGTTAAATTATATTAAAACATAACAAGAATTCATCCTCCCAGAGGTTCCATCAAAACCCTAGATACAAAATTAGCAAATCATAATAGTATGCATAACTACAATACTAGAATTCATAACCAGTAATGGAAACAGGAAGAAGGAAGTGAAAACTCGTAGAAGAATTTCCCGCCTTCTTCTATTGTGTCTTTGCCTCCTTAGGTCCAAAGTGTGTCAAAAATCCTCAAAATACCATTTTTCATGTATATATACCAAGTAGGGTCGGACCCAAACAATTATACCTTCTCCTACGCAAATAAAAGGACACTTTTTCCCGCACAAAATGTGCACGTCCGCGCACTTGGACGCGCACATTTCACACTTTTTTCCCCATTTGCGCGGCCGCGCACTTGCCGCACACTTTTCACCATGTTCTGTTCGGAATTTGAAAAAACGTAAAACATGAAAGTTGATATATTGTGGAGCCCAAATGGAGTTCTGAGCGAAAAGTTGTGTGCATTTTAATAGACAGTGTGCAATATGCCTACTCGATTCTCCGTTTAACTATCATCCCTTGATCCCCGAACACGATCCCGGCTTAATTCTTTGGGCTTTTGCTCTGACTTCAAAGCTCCAAACCACTTGAATTCATTCCATAACATCTACATAGCTCGGAATCACTTCTACAAGGCATAAAACACACAATTAGTGCACAACACTAGCGATTAAAGCTCAAACTCAATTAAAGTGCAGTAAATTAGAATGAAATAAGCAATTAAAATATGTAATTATAGTCTATCATCACCGTCTCTATATGATGTGTGACATGTTCATCAATCTCCCCCATATGCACCTACACAATATGTCTTGTATTATTAGCTTTATTTAATCATCGTGTACAAATAATTTTTTTTAATAATTTATACAAAGCGCAAGTTATGAATTTATTCGAACTTCTGTTTAATTTTTGAGTCCCCTCTATGAAAATTCTAATTTCGACACGATTCTTGGCCGCAGTGCGATCCCATCCCTTTAAAACATTAGTTACATCTCTTCTCGTAGTCACTTTAAAAGTGGACACAGATTTGAGAGAAAAAAAAAAGTAGAAGACGACAGAGAATCTTTGGTGGGACTAACGACATGAAATGACTATAGTATAACTGTTTTCCTGCTTTCTTTCAACTTAGAATCTCATCCTTTTAGCTACTCCAGTTTGCATTTTTCTTGAAATTCCCAAATTTTAACAAACATGGGATGATAGTTAAAATATATGTCATCTTTCATGCACCTACCTTTTTCCTTTTCTTTAGTTTTAACTACAAATATCTTTTTCTCTGACCCTATGACATCCCACAATTGTCCCTCCCATCATTTTTAACTTATGCCGTGAATTCATGATTTAGACTTTATTATATGTTCAAATCAAACTCTATCATAACTTATTTAATTTATTGGATTCAAACTTATATTAATTTTTATTTAGTGAATATTTAGGCACATAAAGAATGTCTAAGCTGAGGGTTTGTTGGTGGTGGTGTTATTGCCTCTCTTCCATGGTTTTCTACACCATATTTCCTTTTCCATAATTGTTGTAATTATGCTTTTTTTTTTAGCCGAAGATCTATCGGAAATAACATCTTTATTTTCACAAAGTGGGGATAAGATCTGATACAAATTACCCTCGCCAAAATTATTAGATTTGGAACTTATACCCTAAATCCAACCCTGGCATATAACACCCCCACACACAGACCAAACAAACTGACCTTGGGTTTCTCATAATTAAACATGAAGAACACCTCAATCCCCACTCCTAAAGTTACTTTTTCTTATATACTTTGAAAATGGGCCTATTTTGATACTGCACCATATTTTGTCCTTTTGATAGAAAAGTACCATTGGTACTACCTAACAGCAACTTCCCTCTTCATCAAGAACATGTATGCTAGAACAGGTATGTTATTTTCTTCTTCTATACTTTAATTTGTTGTTTTCAGCTCTCAGTTTTTTTTCCTTCTTATTATCATGAATTAATCCTATATTGGGGTTTTTCTTTTTGTGTTTGTTGTTGGTTTTGTCATTTTTTTTTTTGCTTGGATTTTGGTGAAACAAATATCTACTAGCTTATGCTTATTCATTCTTGTGTTTTAAATCTTGAAGTGTTCTCGTTTTCTTCAAAGGAATACTACGTGCATAATTTAAGTTCATTAAAGAAATTAAAATCTGTATCCTATATATGCAGTTCTCTTTACTTGATGAAAATTAAGTGTGTTGCTTTTCTTTTTCTTCAATCTCGAATTTTGATCATACAATAAACTCTAATATATTTAGCATATGAGAGAGAGTAGATTTTGTGCAAGAATTTATCATTTCTCTTGTTGCAAATTGGAAGTTATATACTATGTTCCTTTTTCGAGAATAATTAAATTTACAGTTCACATCTAATTTATCATTCCATATATATACATCTTATATGGTTAATTATTTGTGTATTGGTTGCTCATTAATTTCTCTTTATTGATCTTACCTCTCAGAGTCCAAGATATGAGTAAATTATAAAATAAAAAAAAATAAAAAAAAAGACAAACTCCATAACTAATTATCTTGTCTCATCAATAGTTGGAAAAATTGTTGCAACTGGAATTCAGTGGTTCTTATTTTTCTTAGGTTTTCAATTTTACTGAGAGCCATAAATAAAGTAGGAGTAATATAGTCGATAAAACTGCTTTCTTGATTAGATGTAGTAATATTATTTGTAAATACATGTGTCATGTATTTCTAAGTTCAGAAGAAATTAGAAAAATATATGTGCTACTTGCACTATTTTCTCATTTTATCATTTCTGATCTTATCCAGTCTTGTTCAATCCACACCCATCTTAACGTTCACATTTTTAAAACAACCATCTTTTAGATATGTTAAGCTTTTGATGCTCAACATTTACTCCTGAACATCACTGATCTCACAATCGTTCTATGGAACTTGCCTTTTAACTTTTTAATGTGTCTTCCAATCGCATAACACTCCTATAACTCTCCTCCATCTTAGGCATCCTATTTAATTTAATTCCACATGTTACATCTTGATTTGTTATATCATTTTGTTGCAAGATTGAGCCGAAAGTATTTGATCAATCGTCTATATTTAGGAACTACAATCTTGTCTAATCTCCCTTCATCATCATTTTCTACTTATTTTTAATCCTTACTTTTTGGAGTACTTCCACATCATTCCCAAAAGGGCGGCTCGGGGCACTAAGTTACCGCTATGAGCGGGATCCAGGGAAGGGCCGGACCACAAATGTCTATTGTACGCAGCCTTACCCTATATTTCTACAAGTGGCTGTTTCCACAGCTTGAACCCGTGATCTCCAGGTCACATGGCAGCAACTTTACAAGTTACGCCAAGGCTCCCTTCTTCCACGTCCCACTTTTGGTAAATTCCCTTGCTAATCGTCAATTAAAACGATATTATCTAAATATAACACGCGCTATGAAACCTTATCATGTATGCCATTTCTTATTATTTCATCCATCACTAGGATAAACAAGTACTGGACTCAATGAAGAATGAATGCTGTTTCTAAAATGTCAAATATATACATAAAAGTTAAACCATTTATATTCAATTTTAGTATATTGGTAGTTTTCTTAAATTATGGTGAAGATGTGTAGTGAGATCCAGTAATTGAATCAATGAAGCTTTGGTTAAAATTTAGGGAGTTTATATTGTCCTAGGCAAAGGTTACAAAGAAAATTTTGACACTAAATTGAGTTTCAGCTGTCTGCAATATTGCCGAAAGTCTACCGGAAACAACTTCTCTGCTTTTAAATGATAGGGGTAAGACTGCGTACATCTTATCCTTCTGAGACCCACTTGTGGGAATTCACTAGGTTGTTGTTGCTGCCGTTGTCTGCAATATTGTGAAGTTTGTGTATGACAACTAAGAATGACTCCCAGTATAGTATTTTTCAAGATTCGTTTGCTGCATTGATTGGATTTTCTTTCTCAAACTGATATGTTTATGTTACAATAAAATATAATATACTTAGTCAGACCCCATTTTTCTTGTCACGTACAGGGCGATGTTTATAATGCAGATGTAGTCCATTGGTTTTGTTAGATCTTGATATTGATCACTAAATTCTGTAAATTGGTCTGTTCATCGTATCGCTCTATAAACAAAGATGGAAACATCAGTATTTGACATTGAAGTACAAGCCACATCTGGAATTGATTCTGATATCACTAGTCAGGTCGCGTCTAACATTGAGTTTTCTCAATTAAGTTCAGAACATCTGTCACTTGACTTGTCTCTCAGCTTTAAATCTAGTACCGATGAATTGGCCAGCCAAGATTCGCTAGGATTTTCAGTATCCAGCACGTGCGAAAGCAGCAATGAGCCTGTACCACAAAATTCAGGGGGAGATGCAGCAGTTAGAAGAGTTTTCACTTGCAATTTCTGTAAGCGTAAATTCTACAGTTCACAGGCTCTTGGCGGTCATCAGAATGCACATAAACGAGAAAGAACGTTAGCTAAACGAGCTATGAGAATGGGAATCTTTTCGGATCAAAGGTATGCTAATTTGGCTGCTCTGCCATTGCACGTGTCTAGTGCGCGTTCCTTAATCAAAGCGCATTCTTCAGTGCACCCTCACGGGTTTCCACCAACAATGAGTTCACTTGATTTCAGATCAAGCGCGAGATTTGAATATGGACAGCAACAGAGTCCGCCATTATACGTGGAGGATATCGACGAGGCTGATCAATTATTATGGCCTGGTAGTTTTCGCCAAGTAACTAACACTGATGTTTCTCATCATCCTTCTTTTGGTTTTGCTGGAACTTCTCTAGAATGGACTCCATTAGTCGAAAAAGATGAATTGACACCAGATCTTACACTGAGGCTTTGAGCAGTTGATATAGCAGATTCCTTCCTCAATTTCGGTCTCTTACTCACTCTGTACCAACAATGTGTGCATTTTGAAATATATAACTTAACGGATTTGGATTCAAGATCTTTGTTTTGATCTACTCTCAGCTCAGGTCCAGTGACTTGAGAATGTTAATGAGGTGATAGTCGTACGATCTGAACGTGAATGGGAGCCTTGGAGCAACAGTAAAGTTGTTTATGTGTGAACTATAGGTTACAGGTTCGAGCCGTGCAAGCAGTCACTAATGCTTGCATTAAATTAGGCTGTCTATATCCCCAAACCCTGCGTGAATGCGGGATGCTTTGTGCATCGGGCTGCCCTTTTTGCTGTACAATCTGAATGTATTTTATTACAAATTGTAACAATTTTCCTTTTACAAATGCTTCTTCAAGTAGGGTGTGATTGTAATTGACTTTAAGATAGGGAACAAATCCCTTGGTGTGAAGTGCCTCCTCTGCTGGAGAGTATAATCTGTTGTTTTTTGGTTGTCATACTCCGCTGAATACAGTCAAACCTCTCTATAACATTCTTGTTTGTTCCAAATATTTTTTGGATGTTACAGTGAATTGTTGTAGGAAACATATAGTATAACACAACATATAATTTGGTTGCGGAAAAACTTGACTTTTATAGTGAAGTGATGTTATATAAGAATGTTGTTATAAAGATGTTTGATTGTACCGTTGAGTTAACATTAACAATGTTATCAATGTATTGAGGAAAACTCAAGTGCTTATTGATACTGGCTGCGTAGTATTGCAAGTAAATCAACCATTGGTGAAGCTACTAGGGCTCTGAAACTGGGCAGGCATTGCTGAGTTTTGTATGAGATGGTGATAATTACTAGTAAGCTCCTGAGGTTCTAGAAAAAAATAGCCGTTCGAATTCACTATTTATTTTTTCTAGCCATTATACACAAAGTATACAATAATTATATACATATTATACATGCATTACACATCCGTCAACTATTTAAGTTTAAGCTCTTATATAGGCAGCTATTTAAGTGAATTCCTCATAAAAAGGATCCCTTGGTGTGTGATCTATCCTTTTTGGAAAGATTTTAATCCTAATAGAGAAACAAAGTTGTGTTTGTACTAATACCATAATAGTTTATATATATTCCAATAGAATCTTTACATAAATAGTCAGTTATATTCATTGTTTACTTTTCCTCTAGAAAAATATCTCCAAGCTCTAGTGGTAGTAATTAATATTCACATTGACATAATGAATAGCACAGTGTGCGCACCAACTTGTTTGCTATTCTGGGCTAGTGACTGCATAAACTTAATTTCAATTGCAATTACTTCACTATGTAGCCTTTTTGAGCCCTTGTTTAAAGTTTGTCCCATTTTTTAAAGTTTTGCAAATATATATCCAGCGACGGACCTTCTCCTTTCGGGAGAAATTTAAAAATAGTCAAATTTATAAGTGGTCATTTAAAAATAGCTACAGTTTCAAAAGTAAAAAAAATTTAACCATTTTTCATGCAAAGATAAATCTGAACAAAACACTGTTCAAAATCCGAAAAATACTCCAGTATAATATACTGGAGTTCCAGCATGCCAGCATAAGCATACTGGAACTCCAGCACATTATAATGGAGTTCCAGCATAAGTGTACTGGAAATATATTGGAATTCCAGCATAATATACAGGTCCAGTATAATATGTTGGAAGTTCATATACATGTGCTCCAATCTCCAGTAAATTATGCTGGAACTTTCAGCGTATTAGAATTCCAGCATAATATGCTAGAAGTTCATACACATGTGCACCGATCTCCAGTATATTATGGTGGATCAGTTCTTGATGCAGCAAAAGAGTGGTTATTTTTCAATAACTTTGCAAACGTTGGCTATTTTTGAATGACCAGTCTGAAAACTGGCTAGTCCGTAGGGATGACAATGGGGCGGGGCGAGTTGCGGGTTTAATGCGGGGCAACTTTGAATTTTATTTTTTTTGAAACAAAACAATCATTTCAACTACAATTTCACATTCTTCTTCACTAGCACGAATACAATTTTGATTTATAATTGACCAATTTGCATAAGTTTCACCAAAACGATATTACATAAGTCAAAATATCGTATTAATAATAGAAAATGATAGTAACTCATTAATTTTGGAAATTTCCAAATTACCAATTTTGCCTCGTGAATTTCCTTTTCTATTATTCTTCTCGTTGCAATTTCTATTTTTACTGATACTTAGAACATTATTCTATTAAAAAAAGATAGGAATTTTCCTTTTGTTTCGACACATTCTAGGTTGGATAACTGAAGCATTGCAACGAAATAAGTAATATTTTTATAAACTTCCTTTGAAGAGATCAAACTTTCTTAACAAAACTAATAAAAGATTGTTTGTTTTGTACTCAATTCACATTCACTGCAAGTAACGTCGTTCAGAGAATTGCAACTACACTTTATCAATTCTTTCTTTTTAAGCGGGGTGTGGAGGGGCGGGTTGAAAGCTGAAAAAATAATTATGCGGGGCGGAGCGGGACGGGGCGGGTTGAAATCTTTGTGGGTTTTATTAAATTTGCCCGCCCCGCCCCGCCCCATTGCCATCCCTACCGCCCGTGCTATTTTTACTATCCTTCCTCCTCCTCCTTTTCTTGATATTAGTTAAACACCACCAATCAATACCGCATATTTTTCCTCTCCTCTCTTTTTGTTGCCATTTTTGTTTTTTTGAAATTGTGTAAAAGGAATTTCTATTTTGCTGTACGTATTCATATTTAAGTTCTCGTTGAGAAAATGGAAGAGTTGCAGGCTTGCATGTTCTTCTCGCGCTTATTTTTCCCTGATTATGACGAGAGGCGAATTCATGATTTTAGTTTATGAATTTCTATCCCAAGTCTCAAGTTATTATGCAAAAAATTTAATTAATGGACTGGGTTCCAAGCTTCATATATATTTAATAGATTTTTCAATACAAATATATGATCCAGACAAAAGTTACTAAGTTTATGGAACCCGTAACTATTGCACTGGATCCGCCCCGAGTATGACAAATAGATGGATAAATACTATATTTTGAGTAAACAAACTAAAATAAAGGAACTCATTGATTATTTCATTTTTTTAGCCTCGTGGAGTGCAAAATATTACGTACTATACGAGGATTAACAATTTCTAATAAATTGAATGATATAGGTGTAGAATTAAACAGTAATAGGGATATCGATTGTGTACCTATAATATTGGAAGTTTTGTATCGAAATTACTCCAACCGATCTCGTCTCTCTCGAAAAACGAAATTTTTGTTCACAAACTAAATGCTTTGTTTTAATAGTACATTTCTTTTCTTAGAGGGAGAATTGTTTGTTGGGTTAATTTCTCTTCTAAAGAAATATAATGGGAACCGCTATTTGCACGCTCCCAAATCTCTTATTAAGGTGAGAAACCTCCATTCGTAACCTCCTTCATTTTAATCTCTTCTAAACAGATTAGGTCAATTCACATGGACGACCCATGACCCACGACCCATGACCCAAACCTAATATCTAACAATAGGTAAGATCTAGCCATCCATTAAAACTTATAAACAATTTAACATGATAGGTAGATGAAGATAGTACCAAAGTCAGTCCAATAAAATTTCTGAACAATTGTATTACATATGCAAGTTTTACCAATCTGGTAGAACTTGTAGTCGATATAGGATAGGCGAAACACTGAAGATAATACCAAGTTTTGCCCACTCCAAAGAATTTGTGAATAATTAAACAACACAACCAAATATTGCCCATCCGATAACATTTTGTAATAAAAATAATTGTAGTCCATAAAGTCTAGTCTCACGGGTACTAATTAGCTCATGTAGGGGGAACAAGTCCTGCTCTAGACAACAACTCTGTCGTCTTCGGAGTCCGAAGTCGAATTCCACTTTGTTGCTGAATTTCTTTCACTAGAGTTCTCTTATCTACCTCAATCATGAGTTATACTTCCCAAACTTGATATCTTCTTAAGAACTTCCTGAAACACTTATAGTACTATTGTGAACTAAGTCTTTGACATGTACTCTAAATTTTAGAATCCCGTGCAATGGCACTACCCTCATAACACATAAATAGGCATGATTTTATAGCTTTTCTGTGATCACTTTATCATCAATAGCTAAGCTCGGTGATCATTCTACTCGATTTGGGTTTCTTACACATTCTAGACATAATCTCTATGGTAATTATACAATTTTCCCTCATTACCAAACTGATTTTCTTTTTCATATCCAATGCTAACTATTCGAGTTTCACCAGGACTTACTGATGGTTTTCACATCACCTCTTAGACTAAAGGTCTTATACTTGCGGATCCTCCCATTTTTTTGTTGGGATCTAAATAACTTTCCTTATTGTCTGCAATTATTTGCACTCTACATCAATGACGACTCATCTTTCAACTTTCTTATGAGAAATCTTTTTTTTTTTTTGAAAAATCTAAATTATTCACATAACGGAAAGCTAATGTATTCATAACTATCATACACAATATTAATAATTTAACTCTGCTTACACTGTCAATCTTGGAGAAACCACATTTCGATAATTCCTAAAGGCTATTCTTCTATAGTTTTCTCTCTTATTGCTAGCTGATTGTTTTTCCCACTATCATTGTACTTAAGATTTAACTTAAACTCTTTGGGTTATAACACACGTTCAGTATTTCAAATTGTCATCCACTCACTAGAGTTAACCTGGCTAAGTAAATCAAATTGTACCTCTACTATCTCTGCTGAAAGTGCTAATTCACTGTATCTACTCAAACATACTTACTATTCTTTTACTAACCACCTGCTAGCGTCATGTGTTCATGTTCTGCTTTGATTAACTAAAGTGAAGCATAAGGTTATTTCTAAATTCCCTCACCATCCAACTTTGTTCTACGATCGCATACTTATCCTTTTTTTTAACTATGTACATGGATCACACTTAGAGAAAGTTCATCTGTCTTAAACGAAATTGGAATATCTAACCCTAAATTTTCTATACACTTCAAAATCATTTCCGACTATAAACATCTAGAGTAAACACTTAGTCACATAATCTAAGGGGGATCTGTCTTATCTTTTATCTCACAGTAATAGCACCTTCTTACAGTAGTTCACTAACGTGGTACTTTCTAATTCTGATTTGAATAAATCTAAACAACTTAAAATCGTTCCTTGAAATTCAATATCGGCTGCTCTTGGTTCTCATTTTGTACATCATGTCTTCTTAGTCATAAACATGAGTCGTACAAAATCACATCCTTGGTAATAACAAACGTTTCTGACTCCTAGGTATTTTACCCTTAAGCTCTTTTTTCTATCCGAAACTATAGTGACCAATGTTAGGGCCTGACATCTGAACTATCATCATCCCACATGTGGCTCCTTTTCCAAGAATTAAAAGAAATTATTCTCTAAGGTAAAACACATACGATTACCCTACACATACTTGTTCTTCAGAGTATACCATCATCTGATAAATCACTTACTGCACCATCCGATGATTCTTGGTCTTAATACCTAAAATATGCGAAGATTTCGCTATAACCATTGTTACTTACATATTCTTTTGGAACTCATAGGCATTACTGTATACTCACCAGTCACTAGAATTTTGATACAATGAAAATTGGAGATCTGGTAACTGAATAACTAATAACTGGCATATTGAATAACCATAAACTTGCTAACTAAAAGATTGCATAACTTGTAACTAGGTAAATGATGACCATAAAACGGAATAACTACTTCCGTACTTTCTAGTAAGGTTATGCTTCGATATGTACTACTATCCATTGCATCCCACTTCCAACATCCTCTCAAACCTCATCTGTTACTAACATGTACTCCATAATTATACCCCAATGGAGAAATCATCCTCTCTAGAACCTTGGATTTTTCTTGCCCATCGGTTGGGCATTGGATACGTATGGAATTCGATAGGAACAAAAGGTTAATTGTTTCTCTAAGCTTCATGGCACGATCTAGAGTAGAAAGAAGCGAGACAATCCTGGATGTCTTGGTAGTTAACTATTTATATGAGTGGCCGGCACACACATATAAAGGAAACTCCACTGGACACGTCTTCATCGACTCCCTAGGACTCTTGAACCTAGGGCTCTGATATCAAGCTTTGTCACGACCCGAACCTGGGTCTGGACGTAACACGACACTTGGTGCCTGACTACATGTGACTGAGCGAACCAACTGGCTGGCTGAATCAACATGTGATATCATAACATACTGAATGCAGAAGATAAACTAACACATGTTGATATACTAAAATTATGGATGATATAAATCAAAGTGCGAAAATACTAATACAATTCTAAAACATATTTATAGCCAACATAACTTAATATGAAAAGCACGCGACTCTATCTAGTCTAACTGTTACTCTAGTCTATGAAGCCTCTAGTGAAGTACTGAAAACACTAACTGTCTGAAAGTACTGGAGACTGTAAGGTAATGATAATGCCCCGAAAGAACAGGGGATCACCAAATAGCTGGTACGAGAATCCTAGCACTCTGAATCGTCAACCTGTAAATCATTACCTGCATCGTGAGATGCAGGCCCCGAGAAAAAGGGATGTCAGTGTTGATACCCAATATTTTCTCAAATTATTTTAAAACTGGCATACATGCCTTCAGAATCACTTTTTATAATAACCGGTATTTTTCCATAATTTTCCATATTCTTATTAATTTCTTTTCCAATTTATTCAGTACTTTATATTCAATAATTATTCATAAATTATATTATAAACAGTTTCAAAATATTTCCTAGCTCAATATATCACTTTTATCCCATTAGAATTTAATAATTTCATAAATTAGCCAATTTGGCATTATTTAGCTATAATTACAACAATTTTTGCAGTTATAGCCTAAATGTACATTTTATACCATTTTAATTCAATAATTAGTTATTTTATATTTTTAATATTAGTTAATTACTTTAATTTCACTTATTTAGCATTAACTTCATTTTATATAATTATTAGCTATTTTTATTATTATTTATCTATTTTTCAACGGGTATTTAACTAATAGCCACCTTTAATTCCAATTCTAGCCTAATTTAACCCGGACCCCAATCCAATTAACTAGCCCAAACTACCCAAGCCCAATTCCCAAATTACCCCACCCAATCCCCATTCCAATCTGAGCCATTGATTATTTCAAATCAACGGCCCAAAATTACCCTTTCCATTAATAACCCATAATGACTACCCCTCCCCCCCTCCGTCTCTCATTCACACCCCCTCATTCATCTCTCTACTCTCTCTCTATCCCCAGGTTCTCTCTAGAACCTTCCCTCATCTCATCTTCTCCGATGAAGTCCGTTCATCTCCTCCGGCCACTTCCCCTGTCGGAAACCATGGCCTCTCATCATCTCCCGACCCTTGCTTCATTTCTACGCCGGGTATCACTACCTTGAGGACCTCAGAGGAACCAGAAGGCGGTTCACTCACCCCATGGGTTCTCATGCCATTTCCGGCCACCTCCGGCCGTTTGAGTAAGATCTATGACCTCTCCGGCTAAAGCCGGTGAAGCTTTAAGGTTTTTCCCTATCCTTTCTGGGTTCTCTTTGAAACCCTAACACTTAAAACTCTACGATTCTTTTAGATCTGTCATGGATCTATGTATATCACGAGGTTTTTATATGCTTCCTTCAAAAAATCTTTACTGTTTCCAAATGTTTCTTCATCTCAAAACAAGGGTTTCATAACCCCTTCTTTTAAACGGTTTTCCTACGATTTGTTTTAGTGTTATCCTAGGATTTCTACTGTATTTTAGCGATTTATTTAAGTCTCTCTCTTTATCTGAATTTTTGTGTTAAAATTCCCTAATCTTTCATCCTAAACCTTGAGTTCCTGATTTTTGTCTCTGATAATATGTTTGCTTATGTACTTGCGTCTCACGAGCTCTATGATTCTCTGAAACTTTACCCTATGGAGTTCATATATGTCTCTGATTTTCTTGCTTTTCCTGCTTACCTCCATGTTTACCCTGTAATACCTATGAATCCCTAGCTTCGTATGATTTTACTTTACTGTGATTACTAGGGTTTCAGATTTCTTGAACATTGTCTATTTAATTCGTGTTATTTTTCTTTAGCTAATATTGTCCTTATTTGAGTCCTTGATTCCCTGGGATTAGTGTTCTTCAATGATCTCCTAGGGTAATACATTGCTTATCTTGATCCATGAGTTATTCACTTGCTTTATTTGACTAATTTTACCGTTTAATCGATTCTTAATTAGATTTTGCTGGACCTAGACTAATTACTTGTTCTATATGCTGAAATTATCTTCCTGTGTGGTATTCCCGTTATACATGAAACTTTCCCTTATTGATGCTAATTTCCTGTAATTTGAACCTCATTTGAGGGTTTCCTGCTGATTTCCATCATTCCCTGCCTTATATTTCGTAGTTAAATATGCTGTCAAACCGATTCTTATGACATTCCTTAATTAATATATTATGTACCTAGCCTAATTACATGCCCTATTTGTATTATTTTAAAATATTTCCTTATGTGCTATATGCCAGCCATGAATTTCTTTCCTTACTTGGTCACTTGTCTTTACCGTTTGAAGTTGACTCCCTTAATTAAGGAAATACTCATACTATTCTGATACTGATTGATTATGAATCCCTTTAATTACTGCTTGACTTTGATTTTCACCTTATTTACCACACTTTTCAAAGCTATATATACACGATCCTCTTATTTTTCAAGACACAGACACAAACTAATTTGTGCACTCTCTCTCATAACCAAACTTGCTCTCTCTCTCTCTCTCTCTCCTGTGCTACTTGCTACTGCTCTGAATTAGCCAGCTACAAGCCAAGGACTAATTACTGTGCATCTCTTAACTTCTGCTTTGGTGTTACTGTTTTCTCCCTTATACTGGTATGTTCTGATTTAGACTTCAGTCATCAAACCAATATGTTTCTATTACTGGTTCAATTCCTTGTATTACTGATATGCTTTTATTTACCGTTTTGTTGTTCAATATGCAATTAGGGTTTTGAATCTCCTCTATATGTTTAGTTTCACTTTAATTATAGATGAACAATATGTCTCTGTGTGCTTAACCTCTGTTCCTTATGTGAATATCCATGCCTGTGACTAATACATTAGTGCAATCATGGTCTCAATTGTTTGGTGTTGATATGTTCTAACACTTTGCTATACCCTTGAACCTTGGGAACTTCTGATTGTATGTCTATGTGTGCTTCTGCCTGCTACACAGGCTCTGTATTTGTCCCTCAAACCCTCTCACCCTTGTTTGTGATTGCTGGACCACCCTGGGTCCTTTATGTGATGATGGCTTTACTTTTGATTGAGATTGGTGCTTCTCCCAAAACTATTTTCATCAGTTAAACCTTTGTTATAAAAAGCTGTTTTTTTTTACTAAGTCTCTCCTCTTCCAAACTGTTTCAAAATTGTTCTCTTAAATTCCTCAAACTATGAGTACTTTCACTATACTCTTAGATATTAGGATCTGTCCCTTTTGTGTGAGCATTGCCTTGGGACCCCTGAACTCCCTCTGAACTTTGACACACAAGAGCTAGCCTTTCCACACTACACTTACTCCATCTTGGCTATGAAATCTGGGTGTGAGCATTGCCCGGGATCCTCTGAGATCCTTAGGGACTCTGACACACCCGGATTATGAAAGGTTGTGAAATAACACTTGGCATTGAGGACCTGGAGATTTGGGCCTATTATTGAAGGCTCCCTATAGCTAACTTCTTCTTTTTCCTATTTTTAATTATGTAATTCATATTCAGAGGCTTGTAATAATTATTTGTAAAAATGATTCTGGGGCGGATAGTGGAAAGGGAGGGGTAATATGCATGCTATAGTTGCTAAAGTGTAGAAATCATGCTTGAGGCCTTTATTCTTTACCTGCGCAATAGAAAAATCCTGTGTAGGGCTCATGTATCATGAATTAGACATCATGTTTCTTAGGTTTCATGCTTACTGTTTCAACATTTTATTATGGTAATATCATCTATCACTTAGAAATCATGCTCCAGGATTAAAATGTTTGACATAAACTTGTCACCAACCATTGTTTTAATAATGCTATAATCTTGTGGTACACCTAGAAATCCTGTCTAGGGTAACAACTGCTACTAAACCGGTCATTCTCATATTTGTGGCCTCTCCTGAAAGTGTGATCATATACTGTGATTTTATGCCCTTAGAAGATCCTGTCTAGGAATTCTGCATATAACCATTCTGCATCTCTATATACGCATATTAGATATCATGTTCTTAGGATCTCATTCTACGCCTAAAATTAATTATAAATGCATAAAATAGTCTTCTTGTTCTAACAAACCGGCAATCAATCGCTAAATATTTGCAACATCTAGAAATGCATGCTATTAGTCTTAACAATCTGGAATCATTAACAAATCTGTACAACTGCTGCATGTTATTTTACAACTAGGCAAGCCTTAGGTAACCAACTAAAAGAATAAAACCAGATCTTTCTGTGTGACTATGTTTACTATCAACATGTTACAAAATCAGTAGGCAAACCGCATTAAGACTTCCTCTCTGAGTTATGTAATAAGATCTAATTCTGCTATTACCACCATGCTTAGGAACTGAATCTGGACTTTAATTTATGTATGAGGCATGTTGTTTATGTGCAATGTGTGTGGAGGTATATGTGAGAATTTACCTGTTTTCCATGCTCTTCCCTTATTTGCAAGTCCTACTTGTTTATTATATGTCGCCCTAGCATTTTAACCTTTAAAACCTGAGGGTCTACCTAGAAACCTCCCTTATAGGATAGAAGTCCTAAAATCCTCCAGGACTAATAGGAAAGGGACGGGTAACAGCATGCAATAGAGTTCGTGACCCACAGGCGCTTTAGTTACCTTCACGGGGTGGGAAAGGTAGAATATGGACATGATGACCAGTGCGCTAATACCACGTGTAGCCCCTCTTTGAGGAGTGTCATACCAGATATTGCATTGAGGTGATCCATATTGCAAAACCTAGGATATCCTTTGCTTTTCATAAGTATGCTTAGACTATAACTCCTTTCAAAATCTGAGCTTTTTATTGTTTTCAAACATCTGTGTACTTAAGACTTAAATCCCCTATTATTTGAGCCCTACTTGTTTGTTTGCTAAAATTGTACAAATTCACAATAAAGTTGTTTGGCCGGGAACCACACTTGTGGATCCTGAGGGGTGCCTAACACCTTCCCCTTAGGATAATTTTAAGCTCTTACCATATCTCTGGTTACCAAACATAGTTATAGATAAACCCCCTTAGGTGCCCTAACGCACCTCTAAAATAGTTAGGTGGGGACTCTTCAAAAAATGCAAAAAACCCCTTTTCCAAAAGGGACGAGTTATCTCAACCAAATGTCGGAATCCCGATTTCCGCGAGGAAAAAGGGGGCGCGACAGCATGGCCACTCTGCTGGGGATTATAGGCATTTACCGTTACAAACCGCTTTGTGAATTTGTCTGAGTACGCTTTGTTTGATATTTGTACCCTTTCCTTTTCCCTTTTATGTGCAATTAATTGTTTATCTCTTTCAAGTATTTATTCCTTCCAAAAAACAGAACTGGCATGTTTCTTTGTTTTCCTTTGTAATCGCTTTAAATCATAACTGTCGTATTTACCGCTTTCTTAATGTTAAAATACATGACGACCTACTTTTAATGCTTATTATTGCATAACCATGCTCAACATTCATACTCCACTCATGCCAAACAAATACTATAGCAACGCTTGATGAGTGGTTGCGCTCTTCCTATATTATTACCCCTAAATTCATAAAGGCTTATTTGCGGTAAAACTAGTCGATCAGCGGTGCAGTCGACAGTCCGGTGCCTTTCCCCCTTGAGTTGTCCGCTCAAGGGTACCAGTCTAAAACCCCAGAAAAACCTTACTCTGTTATATTGTTGCATGCATCATGGTCAAACCTAGCCAAGCTAAAGTGTTGTCTGCACGATAGCTTTTAAGAAAGCCTTGTCCAAAGTCCACTGGGTTTCCTAAACCCAAACGGACATCATCACGTTCTGTGCATTTATTTGGAGAACTAGATGCTTCATGCTAATTGTTGATGTTAAATAGTCGAGTCTGGTGGGGGTAAGGGCCTAACCTTGTTTGCCTTGCAGAAATATGAGGCACGAAGTCCCCAGATTCGGCATGGTCTCCAATATCCACCCAAGACTGTTGAGTTGGTAGGAAGACCTACACTCTAGTGACAAGACTCTCGTCAGAAAATACTTGGGCAATCTACCATCTCTCATAGAAATCAGCCTAACAACATGATAATAGAGTCTGCTACCTTGTTTTGGGATTGCGAAAGAGTCGTGTTCCGCTTCGGGGACATTGAGATGACACCTTTGCTAGAAGAGATAGGAGGACTGGCCGGCCTAGTGTGGGAAACCCCGGGATTGCTAATGCCTGAGAACCGCACGGGCAAAGGTTTCCTTAAAATGATGGGTTTGAAGAAGAATGTAGAACTGGTATGCTTAAAGGAATCATACATCCCTTTTGACTACTTGTACGAAAGGTACGGTCACAGCAAACCATACCGTACCCACCATGACGAGTTTTCCATCACGTCCTTGGGACACATCCATCGTAGAGCATTCATGTTTTGCTTCTTGGATTTGATCGTGTTTCCAATGAAGAAGGAGAGAATCCATACTAGACTGTCCATGGTAACCAAGACATTAATGGAAGGAATTGGTCGACAAAACTTCAGCATTGTACCCATGATCATTGCAGACATATATCGAGCCTTGGAAAAATGTCAACGAGGAGCAAGATATTTCGAAGACTGCAATCTGCTACTTCAGCTTTGGCTCATGGAACATCTCCAAAAGGGCGAATACCGGCAAGAAATTCATCGAAGGGTCTAGGATGACCACATCGCTTTCCACCATCCAAAGCGAATGAATTACATCCCCTACATGTTCGCTCAACCTGAGAATGCCAAAGGGTGGGTTGAGCTCTTTGATAATATGACCAAAGAACAGGTCCAATGGATATTCGAGTGGTTTCCGACAGAGAAGTTCACCGCCCGTTCCCGAGATGCACCATTCCTGATACTGATTGGTCTAAGAGGAACATGCCCTTACGTCCCTCTTCGAGTTATGAGGCAAGCAGGTAGGAAGAAAGTCATACCCAGGGTCGACAAGATGAGCCATCTTCAAGCTGACTTCCAAAATAATGATAGTCCTTACAAGTGCCAAGCCCAGCACATGTGGCACTGCAAGATTGTATTGGAGAAGGACTCCATCGAGCCAGACAGATATCATGCCAGTTGCACCCCTTTCTATTCTGGTTGGTTGGAAGATAATTGGGATGGTCTAGGCAAGCCAGGGTACAACCACAGGGTTATAGATGAAAAGCCTGAGGCGCAAGTCAAATTCAACCAGCTGCGCAAAAGGAATCGTGAATGTGAGGATGAGCACCGCGAAATACACGAGTCTAAAAAAAAGCTGATCGAGGAGTGGAAAGACATGTCTATCAGCACCAACAAGAGGTTAGGATACTTGGAACGAGGTATAGTCGAGCTGGAGGAAAAAATCATCAAAAGGGTCGAAAACTGTCAAAATGTTGAGGGGACCGAAGGCGGACATCTAGCCAGAGCATACCTGTTGCTGGGACTTCGCGAGCTGGGAAAGTTGTTCGAGGGAAGCAAGAATGCCAAGTCTGGGGAAGGTCCTTCTGGGACCAAGTAGATAGGAATGTCTTTCTTTTACTTTATCAATGTAATAAGGCCAATGGCCATTAGTGACCTTTACTTCCTGTTTATTTAGTGTTATTTTGAGATTTTTCTATTTTCTTATCAATAAAATGAGGCATTTAGAATTTTAAGTTCTCCAAATCAATTTGTCGCTAGGCCTACCTCGGGCACAAAAGAGGTTCCCAAATTAGGACGTGTTTTACATCCCCGCACTATGTGTTTAAATACTGCAATACTTTTTCATAATCCTCACTAACTTGGCTACCTTTTGTGTTTGTTTCTTCTTTCATTTATTCCCCTCCCCAAAGGTTAGTTCGTGCACTCTGGCATCATCATCTTATCTCACAATATCCAGCGGCCCTCCATCCACTCCTCCTCCTAGTCCTCCCAAAGGCAAGAATAAAATGGAAAATTCAAACAACATAAGGAAGGAGATCACAGCTAAACGAGTTGAGGCCACTGATGGCCAGGGTAGTCGAGTTCCTAATGAGAATATGTCACCACTCGAACAGAAGTTATTGAAATTCCAAGAAGAGCTTGATCAGGTTCGAAATCTGGCCAACCTGTCATTTTCCCTCAACGTCCTATACGTCAACTTTCCCAACACTCAAAACCCTACACCTCCTCAGAATGTGCCAAAACAGCAGAATCATCTCACACCTCTCCATCACACTATTCCACCAAAGAACCAATACAACACCTGCCATACCCCAAATAACACTCCACTACTTATCCCAGAGCCTCAAGACTCCACAAACGACCATTTCCACACCCATGCATCGGGCCACCACAACAATCCTATCTACGTGGAGACCGTGCCTCACTCCACTACCCCTACCCCATACACACTTAAGTCTGATGAAAAGGACCTGCTTATCAAGAACTTAGCCGAGGAACTTAGGAAGCTGACCAGACGGGTTCAAGGCGTCGAGGGAATCAAGGGAGTCGAAGGGTTAAATTATGAGGACCTATGCATACAACCTGATGTCGAACTAACTGAGGGGTACAAACCTCCGAAGTTCGAAATGTTTGATGGTACAGGTGATCCAGGGTTCATCTGAGGACCTATTGTGACAAGCTGGTTGGAGTAGGGAAGGATGAAAGGATCCGCATGAAGCTGTTCATGAGGAGTTTGAAAGGAGATGCGTTGTCTTGGTACATCAGCCAAGATCCCAAGAAGTGGTCAAACTGGGTGAGCATGGCATCTGACTTTATGGACAGATTCAGATTTAATATAGAGAACGCACCAGACGTGTTCTATATTCAGAATGTGAAGAAGAAGCCCACGGAGACATTCCGCGAGTATGTTACTCGCTGGAGGTCCGAAGCTGCTAATGTCAGACCCACCTTAGAAGAGGAGCAGATGAACAAGTTCTTTGTCCGGGCTCAGGACCAGCAATACTATGAACCGTTGATGATGATTGAGAACCATAAGTTCTCCGATATTATCAAATTAGGTGAACGGATTGAAGAAGGTATTAAGAGCGGTATGGTCACGAATTTTGAATCCTTACAAGCTATGAATAAGGCTTTACAGTCTGGTGGTGTGTCTAAGAAAAGGGACGTGGGAGACGTGATGGTTGCATAGAGAACCAAGTCCCCACTCAAATACCAAACCTACCCAACACCACCACTCACATACTAACCAACCCCGAATTACCAAGAACCCTCACCCTCATACCAAGCTCCACCACCAACTTATGAATCACCTCCACCACCAACTTATCAATCACCTCCGCCACCTCCATATCAACCTACTTCACCCAGATACTCTCAACCCGCTCCTGTCTACCACACTTATAATTCCCAACCATCCCATTACCAATCACCCCATGCACGCCAAAACTTCCCTAGACCTCGTCCTAAGTTTGATCGCAGACCTCCAAAACAGTATACCGCCATCGCTGAACCCATCGACCAACTGTACGAGAAGCTCAAAGCTGCTGGTTATGTCACCCCCATCCCCGTTGTAACCCTTGAGAATCCTTCTCAGTGGGTTAACCCAAACAAATCCTGTGCATACCACTCCGGCATGAAGGGGCACACCATCGACGAATGTCGTTCTTTGAAAGACAGAATACAGTCCTTGATTGATAATAAGATCATTGTGGCAAAAGAATACGCTTCAAACGTCCGAAACAATCCTATACCATACCATAAGGGTGGAGGTATCCACATGATTGAAATAGAAGACGATTGGGATTCCGAGGGATCGATCGATTTGAACGTAGAAGGCGATAACCCAAAGAAACCGACAATTACTCTCAATCCAATCATAGTCCAGATCCAACCGTCTGAGGACGCTGAGGTAAATAGTCTATACCTCTCGAGTTTGAAGCAGCGCCACCCGCAAAGGCACTAGTACCAATTGAGGTTGAATTTGTGTCTCCGACAAATGCACCCGCACCATTTGAGGTTGCAGTCTTGCCGCCCAGGGCACGTGTTCCATTCAAAGTGAGGATAACCACATCAATCCCAGTGGCAATGACAACCACGCCACCCTTCTATACAAATGCTATACCTTGAGACTATACAGCCGAGGTGAGAAGGAAAGGCAAGGTCAAGACTGAAGAAGTTGTCGCTGCACAGGGTATGACAAGAACTGGTAGAGTCTATACCCCTGAACATCTGGCCGAATCAAGAAAGCAGGCTTCCAATCAACCTCCCCTTATGGAGACAGGTCCGGACGACCTTTGGAGGAAAGTACAGGCCAAGGAGTACTCCGTCATGGACCAATTGAACAAGACGCCATCACAAATATCCATTCTCTCTTTGTTGCAAAATTCTGAGACTCACATGAGTGCTTTGTTGAAAGTGTTGAACGAAGTATATGTGCCGAACAATATCACCAGCGTGGAAATGGCCAATATGGTGGGCCAAGTGTTGGAAATCCATAAGATCACATTCCATGAGGACGAGCTGCCTCCTGAAGGGTTGGGCCATAATAAAGCGCTGCACATCACTGTGCAATGCGAAGATTATTTCATCACCAGAATCCTGATCGATGGAGGATCCAGTCTTAACATATGTCCGTTGATAACACTCAAGAAATTGGGTAAAGGGCTGCATGAGTTAAAGGATGGGGAAATCGATGTGAAAGCTTTCGATGGATCTCAAAGGTCCACAATTGGTGAGATAAGCCTATGCCTGCAAATGGGGCCAACTTGGTTCGAGGTGGACTTCCAAGTGATAGATGTACCAGCGTCCTACAACTTGTTATTAGGACGACCCTGGATCAAATGTCGTTGGGGCTGTGGCGTCAACACTACATTAGGCAGTGAAGTTCGAATGGAATCACCAGGAAGTTATTATTCACGGCGATGGTAGCAACCCTATTTGCAGCCGCCAGTCTATTCCGGCAATCGAGGGAAGAAGGAAGCTAGGTGGAGAAACTTACCACCACATTGAATGGGTCAATGCTAACGACAAAGACAAATGGTGGGATAGCAAAATTGAGAGTATACTAAGCTGGAGTGGGTACGAGCCTGGAAAAGGGCTCGGCAAGAACCTCCAAGGGATCTCCAAACCTATCAAGATCAAAATCCATGGCACCACTTTTGGTCTGGGATATGACTATACTTGGCAAGAGTATAACGACTGGTCGTGTCACGACCCAAATTCCCAACCTTAGGGATCGTGATGGCGCCTAACACCACACTTGCTAGGCAAGCCAATGTTAGAAATCGATTACTAACTTCCTTAATTAATTACTTAGGCATAAATGAATAAATTCAAAATGAACTTGACTAAAAAAATTCCCAACAACATTAAAATAAAATATGATAATAACCAACTAAATGAAACGAACCACGAACTAATTATATAAATAACTCTAAGACTACCCCAGGGTCTGGTGTCACAATTCACAAACTACTAAAGAATACTACAATTAATGGCTGAAAGAAATAGTGTAAATGTTCTGAATAATATAAAACAGTGTATGTAAAAATAGGGGAAGACTCTCGGGATCTGCGAATGCCGGCAGATGTACCTCGTGTATCCAAATGAATAGGTGGTCGTCCTGAAATCCTCTACTGCTGAATAGAACCTGGATCTGTGCAAAAGAGCACAGAGTGTAGTATCAGTACACCCGATCCCATGTACTAAGTAAGTGCTGAGCCTAACCTCGGCGAAGTAGTGACGAGGCTAAGTCGGGCTTCAACAATATGATCGATAATAACAATAAATAATAAGCAAGAAAGAAATCTAAACAAATAGATAAATAAGTGTTGCAACCAAATAAAATACACTAACTCAGCTATAACAAATTCTCAAATGTCTCCTCAGAGTTCCAAACTTTAACTTTAAATAAAAATAGTACTAAAATATTTAAAGAGTAGTAAAATAGACATTTTAGCTTTTCAAAACTTTGGTTTTCTTTTTCTTGAAAAATCAGTAAAATATAAACGTGAATATAATCCCTTATGACTCCTTGTTGTGGCGTGCAACCTGCTCCCACCTGTCCTCCCTTATTGCTCCTCCCGAAAATATCTGTGATGACCCAAACGGTCATCCTAAGTAATTTTAGCTATATCTGTATTCCGAGGCTCCGAAAGCCTCCGTTGATCTCACCTCGATATGCGTGTGCAGCCCGGGCGTGTAGCCGGGAAGTCTTTATATTGAAATTTGATGAAAATAGAATTTAATGATAATTAATTGAATAAAGTTGACTTTGGTCAACATTATCCACCCGGACCCGTGATATGACGGTCCCGGAGGGTCTGTAGGAAAATATGGGACTTGGGCGTATGCCCGGAATCGAATTCCGAGGTCCCAAGCCCGAGAAATGAATTTTTAAAGGAAATTGTTTTCTGGAAATAATAAAGGATTTTGAAAATGAGTAATCATGTGAAAGCCGTGTTACCGGGCCCGTAATACGGTTCCGGAGCCCGGAACAGGTCTATTATATGTTATTTGTCCTATCTGTGAAATTTGGTGTAAAACGGACTTGATTTGATTGGTTTCGGATCCAAATGAGGAAAATTGGAGTTAATGAAGCTTTGAGGTTTTTAAAGAATTTGAAATTTGGCTTGAAAGGTGATTTTATGTTCCCGAGGTCCGAATGAAATTTTAGAATCGGGAGNGTGGGCCCAGGTGCCTCCCAGACCCCGCGCGAGGTCAAAAACCAGCAAAAACCACTGCTGGTGCACAACAGCTGGTGTGACCGCAGGTGCGGTTGCCCAGCCGCAGGTGCGGGACCTCCCCTGCTGTCCTAGCCTCACAGGTGTGATCCCCAGCCCCCTTTCCCAAAGTCCGCAGGTGCGAGACCCAGGCCGCAGGCACGTGACCGCAGGTGCGGTCCAGCCTTCACTGGTGCGACTTCCATCGCAGGCGCGACCCTTCCTCTGCAAGAGCGGGACCGCTGGTGCGACTCCCAACTCCGCAGGTGCGAGCCCAGGGTCCCAGGCCTTTCTTCCGCAGGGGCGATCATTTCCCTCGTAGGTGCGAGACCGCACCTGCGGTCCTAGGGTCGCAGGTGCGGAAACCCCTGTTGGCAGCCCCTCTTAAATGCCCAAAATTTTGGGTTTTTCTCATTTCATCCATCTTCAACCTCCATTAGAGAGCCTACAAGCTTGGGCAACACCTTCCACGACCACCCACTGTAAGAGGTAAGTTAAAACCACATAAACTTCTAATTTTAACATTAATTCCTAGTTTAACTCACTACTAAATCATCTAAAGATCATGGAATTAGTTAGTAACTTTAGGGTTCTTGAGAATTTTGTGATTTTGCATGTTAGACCATGAATCCTTGTATAAATTACATAACTTCGATCCTTAGACTCCGGGTAATTGATTCCTTCGTGAATTGTCGAAAATCTGAACGTGTGGGCCCGGGGTCGAATTTTAGTATTCTCGAAAAAATAGTAGAAAATGTATAATTTGGCTTGGGAAGTGGTTTATTGAGTACTTATTGATGTTAATAAATCCATTATGTCTAGATATTCCCGATTCGGAG